>PVJI01008908.1:0-68371 GCA_004026765.1 Micronycteris hirsuta
AATATATCTTTGTGGATAAATGATTTCAATTTGGGGGAGTAGATCCCCAGAAGGGGGGTGCTAGGTCACATGTTACCTCTAGTCTTAATTATACTATATTAAAGCAACAATAATCAAAACAGCAGAAAATCAGACACACAGACCAATGGAACAGAATTGAGAGCCCAGAAATAAACCCTCGTGTATGTGGGCAAATAATTTTTGACAAAGGAGCCAAAAATATTCAATGGAGAAAAGAAAGTCTCTTCAATAAATGATGCTGGGAAAATTGTAAAGCTGCATGCAGAAGAATGAAATTAGACTAAGTGTGCCCCTTGTACCAAAATTAACCCCAAATGAATCAAAAGCCAAAACAAAGACCTAAAACAATAAACTACATAGAAGAAAACACAGGTAGTAAATTTAGGGACCTTTGTCTTAGAGAGGATTTTATGAATTTGACCCCAAAGGAAGGGAAATAAAGGCAAAAATAAATTAATGGGACTGTATCAAACTCTTGATAAAAAAACTTCTGCATAGCAAAAGAAACCGCCAACAAAACAAAAAGGCCACCAATTGGATGGGAAAAGATATTTACAGACAACAGCTCCAACAAAGGGTTCACATCCAAAATATATAAAGAACTCACACAACGCAACACAGCTGGTTTAACCAAACACCTGTTAAAAAATGACAGATCCCTGGCCAATGGCTCAGCTGGTTGGAGCGTTGTCCTGTGCACCGAAGATTGTGGTTTTGGTCCCCGGTCAGGGAGCGTGCAGGAGGCAACCGATCAATCAACCTCTCTCTCTCTCTTTCTCTCTCTCTCTCTGTCTCTCAAATCAATAAATGTATCCTTGGGTGAGGATTAAAAAAAATGGGTAGAGGGACTGAACAAACACCTCTCCCAAGAAGACATACAATTGGCCAACAGATATATGAAAGAATGTTCAACTTCACTAGCTGTTAATGAAATGCAAATCCAAGCCACAATGAGGTACCATCTCACACCTGTTAGAACGGCCATTATCCATCCACAAGACAGGTAGTAACAGGTGTTGGCAAGGTTGTGGAGAACACAAATCCTCGTTCACTCGTTAATTTATTACCCGGTCATCAGGCAGAACGGTGTACTTTCCACCGTACACAAGCGCACAGTTTCATGTATTATTTAATGTATGCATGTGCACTCTTATTTATATTTAATACTATTTAAATATGAAATGTAAGATTTTGTTTACACTTCAAAACAAATTGAAGCACAGTGTTAAATGTTTAAATGAAAGGACTTACTTTGTTATCATAACACTAATGCTATATTTATGTCAGAACCCTGAGTTGACTTTAAAAAAAAAGTCTTCATCCTATTGCTGTACACAAAATCAATGAAAAGAGCTCTCAATATACTTCAGCCATCAGAAAAACCTGAAAAATCAAAAACAGCACTTTTCAATCAAAAACAGTTTTCTTTTATGACCCCTGGCCTTAGAAAAAAGTGCCAACTTAAGAATTCATGATTGCTATGTGTGGAGCTTCTAAAGCAGAGCTCCAGTTGTAGAAGATGCGACAAATCCTGAATCTGTCCCAAGATAGAAATCATTGCTCCTTCACAATTAAAATAATAATAACTAGAAGGCCACTTGCACCCACTTAATAAACTTCTATCGTTGACTGCCAGCCACTTGCAAGTCTCTGTTCAAGGCTGTACAGAAGGTGCGAATATAATCTATTTCTTCTCTCTTAATTTTATCCACAGCAAATCAAAACACCATTGATCCTTGACATTCACCTAGACACGGGCCTCCTGCCCCCCACGTTCCACTCACTTGGAAATCATCATCTTTTTCTTACTCTTCGTACATGTGTGATGTTGACTCTGAAGTACTTGCCCTATGGTGTGGCTCCAGCCACGGGAATCAGGCATGCGGTTCCATGCTAAATCGTGCTTTTTCTCCTCGCATCTTCTTCAGGTGGCTGTCTCAAAACACTAGTGATCTATTTATAGCATAGCTTTCCAAATTCTCACCTACGCCCCAGCCCCGTTTTTCTAAGGATGTGACTTATTTCCAAAATAGATGCACAGTATTTTGGTCCCATCATGTAAGTACGTACAAATGAATGTTTAGCTTCAGTGACTCTCTGACAGTGACGGGGCTCCTGCGACCCGTGGGCGCAGCAGGAGGTTCAGATTTGAACACAGCTGGTTGAACTCCAGCCCTGCCACCACCTGTCACCAACCAGACTTGCACATCCAGGAACTTAGTTAACTCCTCCAAGAGTACTTCATTTGTAAAATGAGAACAGAAAAATGAACTCTTCAGATTATATCAATAATTGAGGTCTGTCCAGAAGGTATGCAGCCATGTACTATGAAAAATAGAGCCATTTACTGACGAAACAAGATACAAGAAGCATTGCACACAGGACAATGACGCCTCAGTCCCCTTCAAAGGAGGTACCTTGGGACCTCACACAGTTCTCCCAGTTGGCATCAGCTGCCCCATCGTATTTTCCTGAAACTAATGAACAGTCTGAAATCTCTTTCCTTTCAAAGGGGATTTTAGTTTTGGGAAAAGCCAGAGGTCGCAAGGCACTCAGTCAGGGCTGTAGGGGGCTGAGTCACCTGGGTGATTTGATGTTTCGCCAAAAAACTCTGCAGGAGACGTGATGCTTGATCAGGCATGTCATCATGATGAAGCTGCCAATCACCAGTTGCCTGTAGCTGCGGCCTTCTGAATCATCTGAATAGTTTCTGTGGAGGGATGTTCAAGTTTAATGCAAACTATGATGCAGAATTGGTGCTCTACTCAGTCATTTTGAATGTGACAACCACATAGCACACATGCTCACTCAACAGCATCTACCGCCCCCACTGACGAGTACAGTGAGGTCATCATTGTTCACACACGCGCATTCCAGTCCACTCTCCTCGGCTGCCAGGTGACATCGATATCGGGCAAACCGTTCTCGCTATGTTAACAGTGGCCACACTTCTTCCAGGCAGACCTCGTAGAACAGAGCACATTCTGAGGAAGGTGCTGCACCTAAAGCCTGTTTTGTGTAAGAAAAGGTTTTTTCCTCCTTCCTGCTGCTTGCTGGGTTTATACTGACATATCCATTTAACTCTAAGTAAAATTAGTTCTGAAATTGATGATGATCATAATTCAAATAGATGTTCCGATTTTTATGGCTGGAAAATAAGGTATATATAATTTCTACAATTGCACAATCTTAACCCCCCTAGGGCTTTCTGTGATGTTCTTGGTCCTCGAGGCTGGAGGTGACTGGGGTAGAAACGACTGACGTTTGATGCACGAAGCAGAGACTGAAAGATTGTGCCTTTCGTATTTCCTCGCGGCCTCAGCTTATGGGCACTAAGGCCCTAAAATTCTCCTGAGCTCTGATTTTACACCCTGGTGAGGTCGGCTACTGTCAGCAACTGCACCCTGCACACTGCTCTCGGTTCTTAGATGCCGTCTGGGCTACGGCCAGCTGCATCTGCTTCCTGCCCCCAGGGACCCGCCGCCCAGCCGCCTCCATGAGCACGGCTCCGCGGCCCCTTGGCACCCACCCCCTGGGCAGCTCTCACCCCACCAAGGCCCCGGCCCTGCCCCCAGTGTGGACCTTCTTTTTTTTTTTAATCCTCACTTGAGGACATTTTAAAATTGCTTTTTAGAGAGAGAAACCTCAATGGGAGAGAGACACATCGATTGGCCACCTTGTCCTAGAAACCCCGACCTAGGATCGAACCCGCAACCTGGGTACCAAACCCACGAGGTTTGGTGCCCGCGACGCTCCAGCCTCTGGCCAGGGCGTGACCTTCTCCTTTCAACAGGAGGGTGCTGCTCACTTCTCAGGACAAGTGCGTTCAGGCCGATTCTCAGAGAGGCTGATTCCCTTGTGACATTTCCCTTTTGCGTTGGTGCCACAGCCCTGGAGTCTCCATCCACAGAGATCCTCGGAGGGAGGGGACAAGGCCAAGTGCAGCACCCCGTGGCCCCCACCTGCAGGCGCTGCCGGCGTCGATTCGCAGTCTGGGCCCGACCTAACCTGCCAGGCTGCTTGGCCCATGAAGCTGCTCTGCCAGGAGCTCCGCTGTCCTGTTTGTGCCGTCCTGTAAGCAGGGCAGTGTCTCAGCCGTAGCCTAGGAACCAGATGTTTCCCTCTCGACCTCCTTGAGCTCCATGGAGAACAGGGAGCATCCCCGGTTTTTATCTGTCTGGCAAACCTCCTGCGGCCCTGAGAGGCAAGCTGTCCCAGGACAGACGGGAGGCCTTCGCTCTGACCAGTCGCGGCTGAGCCCGCTCTGTGCTCTGCAGCTGTGTCGTGGCGCAGCGACTCCCGGGGTGTCTGGCGTGCGCTGGTCCATTCTCTCTTTACCGGGCGAACGCGCACATCCAAAATGTTCCATCTTCACCGCTTTTACGGATGATGCTCAGTGGCATTAAGTCCGTCCATACTGTAGTGCAAACATCACTTTCCAGAGCAAGGACCTTCTCCTCCTGCCAAACTGAATCCCCAGACCCGAGACGGAGAGAGACCGTGTCCGCGTGACTGTTATCCTAGCGTGTCGTTATCACAGCTCCATCTCATCATTGCTCATCGTCGTTAGGCCTTCATTGGGCTCCACCGATAAACTGAACTGTATTGTGAGAGAAAACGTGGTGGACAACAGGGGTCCGTACTGCCGTGGGTTTGGGCATCCACTGGGCGTCCTGAAACATGTCCCCCAAGGGAAAGGGGCTCCCCCTGTATTCAGAAAAACGGCAGTCCTTAAAATGTGCTATGGGAGAGCAGAGCGGGGCACTTGCAGGTGTGAGCAGGGTGGACCTGGCTGCGGCCAGGACAGCAGAGCCAGGGACGGCGCGTCCACGCGGCCGGCGCCTCCAGCGACAACCCAGAAGCCGCCCAGGCGGAGACCGCAGGAGACAGACGCGAGGTCGTCAGGGCTGGGCTCCTCCGTGTGCTGAGGAATTAGAGTTTTTCCCCTAAGTGTAAGTCGGGCGATGCAGCGAGTTCCCCTGCATGTTAAAATGCATTTTGATAAAGAGAATGTTTCTTCCTCGTTTCCTGACACACCAGGCGGGCACAGCGCGGCCACCTCCTCGGGAACACGCGGTGCCAGCGCTGAATGACAGCCGCCCACATGGGCTCGTAGAGTCGGTGTAGTTATGAGAGATGGGGGTTCTTTCGTGTTCGTGATTAATCTGTTCACTGCGGTCGTCATAGCTGAATGGAGCACTAGTGCCAGGTTACTGAGAGGGGCCCCAAAGTCTGAATGGAATTTTCCCATCAAAACCCCCGGGAAGTCCAGTTCCGACCGGAGCCAGTCGTGAAGGAGCATGATGGCCAACCGTGTCCCCCGTGTGACAGGCTCTGCCATCCTGAGGAAGGCCCGTCCTGTAAACCCAGCGCGGCCACGAGGTCCGACGTCGGTGGGCTGGCGGCGTCCGGGTTCTGGGGCACGAGGCGTGCGGCGGTGCGTCCAGGTTGCTGGCCGCACTGCAGATCCAGAGCCACGGCCCTGCAGGGAGACCCTGTGACCCGAACACCAGCCCCAGGTGTCTGACTTGGGACAGTCACAGCCTGCTCCGGGAAGACACCTGCTGGCCAGTGCCAGGAAGAGGGTCTTTGGTTACTAATTTTTCCCACTCAGCTATCTTGGTTAAAAAGCACTCTTCCGGAACTGTAGATAGCATTATCATTCCACAATTGGTAACAAAGTACTCATCCCTGGAAAAATGTTCTGTGCCTGTATTGGTGTCCACTACGGGAAAGCAGCTGTGGCAGGAGGGGACCACAGGTCCCGCATGGAACATTCAGGAGGAACAGCCAACCAAATCCCGTTCTTTATCTAAACCAGCAGTTCCAGTCCATTCTCCTAAGACATACCTTCTTGAAAAATTGTAACATCTGAGAGCAGTAAACATTTTTTAAAAATCAATCCATTTCTAAAGGGTGCTTCAGATGACTGAACCCAAAACATTTTCATGCCTACACAATGAAAATCTTAGTGAGTTTATTTTTTAAAAATCTCTTTTTGAACAGCAATAGCAACAGCATGGGGCTGCAGGTAAGAATAAGCACCTGCTGTGTGCAGAACACATGAAAATGCTCCATTTCTTTACCAGGCAGCTGGCTCAGACCTTCTTTCTACAAATGTGTGCCTGCCGCAGGGTAACTTCCTTCCAAAATGTACATGTATTTCCTTGTTTTACAAAGCCTAGGAACAGAACTACAGAGAAAAAAGTCACACACAACAAGTATCCTGAAGAAACAGCTTGTCCCAGTAAGTGATCTTCCTCCGTACGTTGAGGAAATACTTAATCTCTCTCAAACATGGCTGTCGACCCCAACGTCATGTAAAGCCCACAAGAACTAGACTTTTGTCATCGTCACGCAGAAGTCTCACCCCCTAGAAGGAAGCTGGACACAGTAAATACTCAGAAAATCCCACAGAATGTATAAATAGCAGACAGAATTTGAACAAGCAAGTTTTATGACCTGCTTGAAGTTCCTGTCTAAATGGCAGCGCTCGCTGGGCAAGACCTCCAGGAAACGCATGTACTGAACGCGTTGTGTTGACCGCCGCGTGCGGTGACTGGCCCTGCAGACCGTGGGGGTGTAAGACCGGGGAGGCGTTGAGAAGGACTCGGGGCCGGGGCTTCGGTCAGGTGGCCCCGAGGGTTTAGGGAAGCACTGTCAGCGAGCGGGGGTAACTCTGTGACCGGGCAGCTCAATAAATACCGTCTGGAACTAGAATGCGCTAAAGCCGTGTCTAGCCGCAGCAGAAGTGGTCTCTCCTGTTCGCCAAGGTGGGAGAAGTTTTGTGGTTTGGATACTTTTTTCTTGTGTGCTTAGACATCATTACAAATTGGTCTCATTTTTGTCCTGGCCCGTCATGGTCAGGGAGCAACCTTGTCTCATGCTGTTGTCCTGGAAATTCTTTTTTTTTATTGTATTTTATTGATCATGCTATTGCAGTTGTCCCATTTTTCCCCATTAGCCCCCTCCACTGAGTACCCCCCTTCCCTCCAGCAATCCCTCCCTTAGTTCATGTCCATGGGTCATTCATAGCAGTTCTTTGGCTTCCCCATTTCCCATACACACTATTCCTAACCTCCCCCTGGCTGTTTTGTACCTGCCAATTATGCTTCTTAATCCCTGTACCTCTTCCCCCATTCTCCTCCCTCCCACTCCCAGCTGATAGCCCACCATGTGATCTCCATTTCTGTGGTTCTGTTCCTGTTCTGGTTGTGTGCTTAGTTTGTTTCTGTTTTTGTTTTTCAGATTCAGTTGTTGCTGGTTGTGAGTTTGTTGTCATTTTCATGTTCATCGTTTTGATCTTCTTTTTCTTAAATAAGTCCCTTTAACAAAATAAGGGCTTGGTGATAATGAACTCCTATAGCTTTGGTTTGTCTGGGAAGCACTTTATCTGCCCTTCCATTCTAAATGATAGCTTTGCTGGATAGAGTCATGGTCGATGTAGGTCCTTGCTTTTCATCACTTTGAATACTTCTTGCCAGCCCCTTCTTGTCTTCAAAGTTTCTTTTGAGAAATCAGTTGACAGTCTTATGGGAACTCCTTTGTAAGTAACTCTCTGCTTTTCTCTTGCTGTTTTTAAGACTCCCTCTCTAATATGGCATTTTAATTATGATGTATCTTGGTGTGGTCCTCATTGTGTCCAATTTGTTTGGGACTCGATGCTTCCTGATGAATACCTAAGGCTCTGCCCCACACAACTGAACCGGTGTGCTAAGACAGGGACTCAAAGCAGCTCCGCCTGATACACAGAAACAAGGGCAGGGAGGCTGCCAAATCAAGGAGACAAAGAAATGTGGCCCAAATGAAAGAACAGAACAAAACCCCAGAAAAAGAACTGAGTGAAATGGAGATAAGAAAGCTATCAGATGCAGAGTTCAAAACAATGATGATCAGGATGCTCAGAGAACTCACTGAGTATGGCCACAAAATAAAGGAAGAAGTGAGGGTTACACTAAGTGAAATAAAAATCCACAGGGAACCAACAGTGAAGGGAAGGAAGCTGGGGTTCAAATCAATGATTTGGAACATAAGGAAGAAATAAACAATCAACAAGAACAGAACAAAGGAACAAGAATTCAAAAAAATGAGGAGAGAATAAGGAGACTCTGGGACATCTCCAAACGTGCCAACGTCTGAATCATAGGGATGCCAGAAGAAGACGAAGAGCAAGAAATTAAAAACTTATTTGAAAATATAATGAAAGAAAGCTTCCCAAATTTGATGAAAGAAATAGACCTGCGTGTCCTGAAAATTCTTTGCGCGGAACCGAACCCCAGGTCAGCCAACACGTGCAGCACCAGGCACGGCTGACAGTGTGCACAAGCTCCTAGCTGCCAAGGGCCCGGTTAGTCTCCCTCGAAATTCACCAGCATTTAAATCAGTCTTACTTCCATCCCTAAAGTGTTTCGATGAAGGGAGTGGCCGTGCACAGGAGGGGTCAGGGTGGGGGGAGGCCGGGTGCTGGGCGAGGCCTGTCTGAAGGAGAAGAAAGGAAAAGAGAAAAGGTCGTATTTAAAACATGAACTCTCTGCCACAGTTACAATAATTGACCAAAATTTTGAAATTGAAAGAAAAGTCTGAAAGAATAAGCACCAAAAATTTTTAAGTGGTGAATTTAAGGTGATACAGTGGGATTATGAGATTTTACCTTGTTTTTCTGGGGATTTTCTCTGTTTCCTAATACAAATAGTTTTTGGTATGTGGAGTGTCTTGATAAGGTGCTGCTGGTCCAAAGTACTCAGAGCTTTTAAATGAATAATTCCCTGACAGTGATTAATAAGCAGAGTGAGTTATTTCCAGTATATGAATAATTGTAGGTGGAAAACAGCTAAAATGAAAGATGGGTTTTTCAGTCCCACTCCCTGGGAGACAGGGTGTGTCAGGGTAATCGTCGGAGGCAGGAGGGAGGTACCTACAGATGCTCGACTGTGTGCAGTAGTAGCTGTAAACCAGAGGTCGGAGAAGGGAAAAGAAAGCGTCAAGATGTGTTACTGCACATTCGGGCCCTGGCTTCCTGCTCGGGCTTTTTCGCCGCTTTGTTTCGGGCAGCATCATCAGGGCTTCGTTCTGGCCTGCTTACACTGACATCCTTTGAACACGCAGCTGGGTGGTTCCAGAGAGCTGAACTTTGTCCTCACACAGGAGGAGGAGAAAGCCAGGCGGCCGGGAGGTGAACTCCCAACTCATATTCATAGCCATCGGCTTCCTGCTCTGATCAGCAAAGCGATGTTCTCAGATGAGCTGCCCCTGGTGTCTGTCAGTTCTCATTTTTGAGGCTGTAAAAATGGTGTGGTCAGAACTGATAAACTTGGGAGGAAAAAGTGAAGGTAAATCTCAAATAGTCTCTCCTTACTTATTGATTCAACAAATACTGCCCGAGCGTCACACCAGCCGCTGGAGGCGGGCCTCAGTCAGAAGGGGCTCTGCCCTCCGGCAGGGGGGACATCGACACAGGCAGGCGCTTTGCTCTTGCTGCCATCACAAAGTGCCACAATTTTAGTGGCGTAACACAGCGCGAATGCATTCTCTGAAGAGCTCTGGAAAAGCCCAAGATGGGGCGCACCGAGGTAAAATCAAGAAGCGAGCAGGGCTGCCTTCCTGGTGGCCGTTCTAGGTGGGACGCGACCCCCTGTCTGTCCCGGGTCAGGCTGCTTCCTTCCCGGCAGCAGTGGCCCCGAGAGCCCCTTCCACAAGGACTCCTCCAACACGCCCTCCTGCCGCCTTTTCCACGGGCTCCTCCTCCTCCTTCCCCACTGTCCGCCCTTCTGGCCACACCGGCTTCGTTTCCTACACCTGGGAGTTTGCACGAACTTCTGCTTCTCCTGAACGACCCTCCCCCGATGGGTCCTTCTGCTGGGAGAGCCTTCCAGCACCACATTGCGTCCTTCCATCCTGACCCAGGCCGCCGGTCCCTCCTCTGCACTCCCTCCTCTCTGCTCACAAACCCCGTCCTACCTCATGGGCCCACCTTTCTTCCCCGGAAGGTCACCAGACCATTAGCTCTTCGACAGAGAGGCCGACCTGTGCCGTCCCCTCCAGGGGCTGGCGCGCAGCCTGACGAGATGGAGCAGGTGGTCGAAGCGTGCCCATGGGGATTAACTAAACTCCAGTAGCCCCCAGACGGCTGCGGCACGGGCGGGTAAGTCCGGTGCTGTAGCATTGTCTAGGCCCCGGGAGCATGATGCTTGTTATGTATAAAATGTTACAGAATCTCAGAAAAAAGAAATGAGTGTTTTCTTATTAGCACACAATGGCGTATACCGTGATGTTTCTTATATAGAGACACCGTTACATACCACAGAGGAACTAGAACAATGAGAGCTGACTCTTGCTTCTTGAAATCTGCAGTAAGTTCAGAGGCAAGGCCAGGAGATTCTGTGTAACTGAGGATGCAAGGAAGCGATTTACAGAACTGAAGCCCGGAGATGGAAGATCATATGAAGCTAAGCTAGCATAAGCAAATATAACTTTCCTCAGAAGGTGAGACTAGCTTTTTATGTCAAAGAGACAGTGTTTGTACAGAGTAGAGGAAAAGCAGATGGTTCTCCAGACGGGCGAAGTCCAAGGGAAAGCCCGGGGAGCCGGGGCGGCGGGAATGGCTGCTGCCCGGCCCGCTTGCCTGGCCCGCTTGCCTGGTGGGTGGTCGCAGGGAACGATAATAAGTGTGAGATTTTTATAGTAACTGAAGCAAATGATAGATTGATGAAGAGGGAAAAGAAAAAAACATTGGCTGATGAAAGGTGGACCATTATAATTCCCAGCGCAGCAGCCGCTGCAGGAATTGCAGCAACTCAACCCGCTGTCCCGCACAGCTGGGCCCACGCGGACCCCGCGGCTCGGGCGTGCGCTGCGCCGTGTGGCCACCAACACGACAGGGCGCAGGTTCCCTTTTCCATTTTATCATAATGACTTACTCTGTGGATTGAGAATTCAAACTGAGCAACAATTTCACAGCCAGAGTTAGCCTGTGGGTTTGTATAAAGTTGCGGAACCAATTTCACAAAGATATAAAAACTCTCTCCTGCCACCTCATTATAAATTTTAACTAACATGACGTTGAAAACAGCAGTTGCTTAAATTACTTTTCTGCCTAACAAAAATCTATTGATCATCAGCTCATTATTCACATTGTATTACTTGCTCATTGTTATTTTACCAAAAAATTAAGTAATGAAATTTGATGGTCTATTTTTACCCCAAGATAGACACTTACAAAACTAACTGCATGTGTGCAGTCTTGAGATAGGAATGATTTACAGTTAAGGACATGATTAGTTGTTTTCTGCCCTCAATTAATAATGCACGTACTGGTCACCATTTTGGCTTCCTTGGGATTAGCAATGTGAATAATGTCAAATACGCCACCTTACACTTCAGCATGACTATTCTCCGCACCCCTGGTATTAACTGGCATATCGTCTCTGTTCCTCTAATCTATTTTACACTGCTTTGCCATGTCAAGATATTTGGACACCAGCCCATAGCAGTATTTGAAAGCAGAGAGAAACTGGAAAAATTGCAACCTAAGTTTTGGAAAGATAATGCCAGTAGTAGTAGAAAGATGAATCGGAAGGCAAGGAAGAGCTTTGAAGGCAGAGAGACTGGTTATCATATAAATGGTGAGAATGGGAACAGACTGTGTGGGAACAGAATAAACAGGTCAGAGAGCATTTAAGGAGTAAATGTTTTCAGATGAATAGAATCAACAGATGCATATAAAATGGCCATAACAATGAGCATATAAAAAGATGCTCAACAGCTAATCACTGCTAATATGTCCATCAAAATTACGAGGACGATGATGTACCAGAGAATTATACACTGGAAACCTACAGAAACTTATTGACCAATGTCATCCCAATAAAAAGTACAATGTGCCATCACCTCACACATGTTAGAATGGCTAGTTTTAAAATTCTAGAATAACAAGTCCTGGAGAGAGTGTGAAGAACAGGGAACCCTCCTGCACTGTTAAGGGGAATGTAAATTGGTGCAGCCACCGCAGAAACAGTATGGAAATTTAAAAAGAACAGCCACCTGAGATGGAGCTGAAAAGAAGCCCTGTGACTAGGAACTTAAAGAAGCAGCCACGTCGGGACTGGTAGGGCAGAAAGGTGGAACGAGCTGGTCCCACACCCACGTGCGGCAGATAAAAATCCAGAGGGACAGCTCAGCCACACAGGTCTGCCTGAGGAGCAAGGGGTCCCAGCCCCACACCGGGCCCCCCACTCACCCAAGTTTCCAGGGCTGGGAAGAGAGTCCCCCTAACCTCTGGCTGTGAGAACTAGTGCAGATGGAGGCTGAGTGAGCCGGAGGCTGGAGTCCCAGGCAGTTTCTCTTAAAGGGCCTGTGCACAGGGACTTATTCAGTCTCACCCCCTCTGTGCTCCAGCGCCGGGGCAGCAGCCTAAGGCACTAGGGACACACGGGGAGGAAGTGAAGCATCAAACATCAGGGCGAGAGCTGGGGGGCAGCTTTCTCCCAGACAGACGTGCTGGCAGAGGCCACTGCTCCTTTGCTGAGCACCCCCACCACCACAGGGTGCAGGTGCAGGCGGAGGCCAAGTCTGCGTCTCCACCAACTTGGCTCACAAGGGAGGCTGTGCCACTGGACCCTACAGAACACCTACTGCATAAAGCCACTCTGCCGAGGCCAGAAGATATTACAGCTCTACTTAACACATAGAAACAAACACAGGGAGCCTGCCAAAATGAGAAGACAAAGAAACATGTCCCAAATGAAAGAACAGAACAAAACTCCAGAAAAATAACTGAACAAAATGGAGACAAGCAGCCTACTAGATGCAGATCAAAACAGTGGTCATAAGGACACTCAAGGAGCTTAGAGAGAACTTCAACAACATAAAAGAGGACATAGAAACAAACAAAAAAAAAAACCTTGGAAACCATAAAAAAAGAACCAGTCAGAAATGAAGGATACACTAATTGAAATGAAGAATAACTTACAGGGAATCAATACTAAGCAGATGAAGCAGAGAATCAAATCAGTGATTTGGAACATGAGGAAGCAAAAAACACCCAATAAGAACAGCAAAAAGGAAAAAGAATTTAAAAAACTGAAGCTAACGTAAGAAGTCTCTGGGACAACTTCAAGCATTCCAATGTTCCCATCACGGGGGGTACGGGAAGAAGGAGAGAGAGCAGGGAATTGAGAACCTACCTGAAAAAATAATGACAGGAAACTTCCCTAACCTGGTGAAGGAAATAGACACTCAAGTCCAGGAAGTGCAGAGAGTCCCAAACAAGATGGACCCAAAGAGGCCTACACCAAGACACATCATAATTAAAATTCCAAAGGTTAAAGACAAAGAGAGAATCTGAAAAACAGTTAGTTACCTACAGGGGAGTTCCCATAAGACTGTCAGCTGATTTCTCAACAGAAACTTTGCTGGCAAGAGAGATTGGCAAGAAATATTTAAAGTGATGAAAAGCAGGGACCTACAGCCGAGATTACTCCACCCAGCAAAGCTGCCACATAGGACCCAAGGACAGATAAAGAGCTTCCGAGACAGGAAAAAGCCAAAGGAGTTCATATCAAACCAGCATTACATGAAATGTTAAAGGTTCTTCTTTAAAAAGAATTTGTAAAAAGATCAAAAATATAAACAATAAAATGGCAATAAATACATATCCACCAACAAATGAATCTAAAAAACAAAATAAATGAACAAGCAGAGCAGAAACAGACTCACAGAGAACATTTTGACGGTTGCCAGAGGGGAGGGGCATTGGGGCCTGGGTGAGGAAGGTGAAGGGATGAAGAAGGACAAATCGGCAGTCACAGAACAGTCACGGGCTGTCAGTACAGCCCAGGGAACATGGTCCATGATAGTGCAGTGACGACACGTGGTGCCAGGTGGGTGTGAGATTCATCGGGGTGATCCCTAGTAAGTCATACAGATGTCTCATCACTGGGGTGTACTCCTGAAACTAATATATTATTTTGTGCTAACTGTGATTGGAATATAAAAAATGATTTATATGGCAAGAAAATAAAAACAGAACTACCATGAAAAGACGTTTTCAAAGATCAATCTGCACCCCGTGTTCGCTGCAACTTTATTCAAAGTAGCAAGTTATGCATATCATCTACATGTCCATCTACAGACGAACGGATAAAGAAGACACAGCCCTGGCTGGTGTGGCTCCGTGGGCTGAGCACCAGCCTGCAGACCGAAAGTTCGCCGGTTCGATTCCCAGGCAGGGCACATGCCTGGGTTGTGGGCCAGGTCCCCAGTTGTGGGGGTGTGAAAGGGAACTGATCAATGTTTCTCTTGCACATCAGTGTTCCTCTCCCTCTCTTTCTCCCCACCCCCTAAAAATAAATAAATAAAATATTTTTATATATGTATATATATATTAGAAAAAATTGAACTCACAGAAACAGAAAGTAGAATGATGGTTACCAGGGACTGGGAGGGAGGGAGGAAAAATGGGAAGATTTGGAAAAAAAAAAAACCATGTACTTCTGGTTCTAAGGTAGGTTTCGGGCTCTAATGTAGAACAGGAGGACCACAGACGACAATATGCATTAGAGACTTGAAAGTTGCCGGGGGAGTGAATCTTGAATGTTATCACCACAAAATAAACCTGGGAATTATGCGAAGGGGTGAAGGTGCTAACTGACCGCACTGTGGCGATTTTCTGCACTGCATTTGCGTGTCGAGTCAACTGTTAAACTTCTCAAACTTACACAGTATTATATTGCATCTCAAAGCATCTGGAAGCACAAGCTCAATCTAAGGAAATCCACGCGGTATAATTTCAAGGGTGAAGCTTGCTGTAAAATAATCATACAAAATAATCAATCCAGGACCAGTAAGTATGGTTTAGAAAACAATCACTGTTCACAAAAAGGGAAACAAATTAAGAAGTGTAGATGCTATTAACATCAGTCTCTGTCTACAAAAGAAATTTCAATGTTCAGTTTTTTTACATGTCTATGAATTAAAATGTAAGCAGACAGAAATTTGCCTTAATTTATGGATTGCATTATAACCATATTATTGATTTAGCTCCTGTCTTCATCGTTCAGTTAATATATGAATCAAGTTTAAATATACAGAGAAAATAAAATATATATTAACTGTCAAGCATAATATAAGGAGACTTTACAACAGGCTTATCTAAATCATATTCATCCGAAAGAGGGAAGAACAATGCATTTTCCCAGGATAGGAAGAATGTTTACTAGAAATATGCCAAAGGTCTTTAACCCTCTGGTGAACCGAATGTGAGGACAGGAGCTGACAGAAATGCCCGAGGCGCCACAGACTTGCCTTCCAAGGGGAGTTGGGCCTGAGAGCAGCAGTGACATAAAATGTAACTTAAAGGTTCCAAGAAGCACAGGCTTTGTGCCTTCTGGAAAAGACTCTGGGCCAGACGTGTGGCCGTCCCCTCGTGGATGTTCAAGGTGCTCCCGGTGGGATGCCCTACGTCAGTGAGACCTGGGCACTGTCACAACTACGTGGAGGACAGCTTCGCAAATGAGCCACAGATTTTGGAAGTGCGTCGCCCATTCTGCCTGCTCCTCCGTGGGAGCCGGGGGAGCCACGCCAGTCCCACGTTTCTCCTGTTCCTGCGTGTGTCACCTCGGGGCTAGACAGCACAGGGCCCCACCTGACGCCTCTCCCTCCGTCTGTGAGAGGACTGTGTCATCAGTCTGTGGCAGCAGTGATGGTGAGCCCCCTCAACATGGGGAGGGGGCTTCCAGGAAGTGGCCTGAGGCTGAGCTCCCGCAGAGGTGGGAGTTACAGGATCGTTTCCACCAAACCCAACTTCGTCAGCTCCCCGGCGAAGTCAGCAGGTGCACCTTACAGCAGGTAAAGTGCCCAATGTGCGTACACACGTACATTTCATGCCACTCGCGATTTTTTTATCACCTCTGTACTGCTTAGCTCTGCCGGGTGGGGGTGTGGCAACATTTTGCATTTCAGTCCTGACATAAATCAGGTCTCTTTGGTGCCCTGTGCACCCATGTACTAACCACTTCTGTGTTTGGCTGTTATACATATTCCATAAAATTTAATATGTTTCGGCTGCCTTTTTTTTATTGTTGAGACTGTTACAGTAGCAGATTTAGGACTGCGAGTTCAGCACATGGTACCAGCGTTTATAGATCTCGGAAGTGGGACCGAGACTGGGGACTGGGGCCGTTCATTCAGGCGAAGGCTCGCTCAGGACTCCGGACGGAGAACAAAGGAAGCGGAATCTCTGGGGGCAGAGCGCCATCTGGTGGGCGGAGGGAATTAGAGGCCAAGGACAAAGCGCCTGTCCCGCTGATCTCAGGACGCTGGGAAGACAAAGGCAGGTACCCGGAGCAGGGCTACAATGCCATTTCTTAACCATCAGCCGCCAGTTTGTGGGTGAGGACGAGGTCGCCGGGGAGGTTCCAGGTTTGCCACACACTGCACTGCCATGAAGTCACTCAGCTGGAGAAACCATGGGACCCTCTGCATGGCTCGCCTTGTTGTATTCATCCCTTCACTCGTTCACGTAACAACTCCCTCCTGGCACTGTCCTGGCATCATGCAACTTTCATTTGGTGGCAGGACATGGACCACAGTCCAGTATTTTATTTTATGTTTTTAAGATTTTATCTTTATTTATTTTTAGAGAAAGGGGAGGGGAGGGAGAAAGAGAGGGAGAGAAACAGCGATGTATGGTTGCCTCTCACATGGCCCTCACTGGGGACCTGGCCCGCAACCCAGGCATGTGCCCTGACTGGGAATCGAACTGGGACCCTTTGGTTCCCAGCCCGCACTCAATCCACTGAGCTACACCAGCCAGGGCCCAGTATTTTATTTTTTTTAAAGAATTTTAGACAGGGGAAAGGAGGGAGAAAGGAGAGAAACATCCATGCGTGGTTGCCTCTCAAGCACACCCTACTGGACACCTGGCCCACAATCCAGGCATGTGCCTGGACGGGGACTTGAACCAGTGACCCTTTGGTTCACAGGCTGGCACTCAGTCTACTGGGCCATAGTCCAGCAATTTAAATGGCATGTTAAGTGCTTCAGAGTAAACATTAAGCAGGGCAGGACTTCTGGGAATGCCAGATGGAGGAAGGGCTAGGAGGAAGTGCTCCAGCATCTGGAAGACTGTCTAAATATCCTTCAGCTTTGCCAATGTGCCAGCCAATAATTTTCCATTACACTGTGGTTAATGTATCTTTTATGGCATCTCACCCCTGAAGATCTTCGTTAAGACAGAAGCAGGTTGGGGTCTTGAATGGCAGGTGTCATCACCAGTGATCAGGGCGGTGTACCTGAGTCAGCTGCACAGAACGACAGCAGGCAAACCAGGCTGCCTGGTGAACGCGCCTCTAGACATGGCTTACTGTGCCTGCTCTCTACCCTGGTTGTGTTCTCTACATTTAATAAATCGAGGGTGGGCCCCCTCCCAGCTCTGGCCTGTGCCCTGCACGTGCTGGGGGCCGGCTCTCCCAACACGGTACCATGTCTGTGCATCCTCTGTGCACTTTGCCCCTCACCATAAAGGAAGAAAGTGGGGGTTCTTACCCTGTCTATTCAAACCCGGACCCATGTGATTCCAAAGTTCATATTACTAAGAACTATAGTTTATGGCCTTCTACCTGTTTTAAATATTTTAGAAGTTAGTAAAATAAATGTTTCTTAGAATATAATATCTCGTTCAACTGCTCAAATCAAGAATTTGTGTATTTTGTTCATTAGAATCCACATATAAGTGAGATCATATGATCTAATTAACAAAACACACTGAGAACAAAATAGAAACAGAGGCCTGGACACATGGAACAGACTGACAGCTGTCGGAGATGGGGAGGGGGGGGCTGGATGGAAGGAGGGGACGGATCAGCCAAAGAACTTACGTGCCTGACCCATGGACACGGTCAACAGCGCGTGATGCCCAGAGGGGAAGGGGGCGGGGGCTGGGTGGAGGTGGGCAAAGGGGGGAAATGGGGACATCTGTAATCATGTCAATAATAGAAGTAAAAAATAAAATAAACCAAATTAAAAACCTTTTCTAAAAAAAATGTGTGTATATTCTAAGTGCTACTAAACTGCAAAGAACTACAAACTGCATCTGAATTTATTCTTTTTACTGCGTCTGAATGTATTCTTTTCAAGACATCGATCATTACATGTTGTGCTAGAAATATTATCATCTACGTTATCTCTGAGGGACTCGACGTTTGCCATTCAAGTATCTCTCGACGTCAAGGTCAAGGCGAGGGTATCCGTCTCTGAGCCAGGAAGAAGCTTGCGAAGAGCCAGAATAAATGAGACAAAATGGGAGAGAGAAAGCGAAGGGGGAAGTCAGCAGAGCGTGGGAGCGAGCGGACTGTTGATGACTTTGGAGAGAAAAACAAGAAAGAGTAGGACTTGGGGTGAGATTTATTTATGTTGCACTTATTTTTTTCTTCCACGCTAGAATCTTGTCCTGTGCTGTCCAACTTCACCCGGGCAGGCTCAGTCTCTGGCACTCAGTCTCCGTCAGGCGGCACCCGAGGCATCAGGAACCTGACAGCTGCCTCCTGCTTTCTAATGTTTTAGGTTGTGAATTGCTTCGTTGGGGGAAAACGACCTGTCCCCGTTTTGTTCTCACTCATAAACTGTAAAGGCTTCACATCGACGGGATGACATGCAAGGATATTTCTGGCAGAGATAAGAGCAGGGGACAAATGCTGCAAAGGCCACCAACTCCATAAATAACCCTGAGCTTAACTCAGAGACTGTGGGTGTCCCAAAGAGACATCGTCCTCATTCCTAACGCTCTCCGAACTCCTCAGCGAGGTCACTAATGGCTGCCAGTGGCATCCATTTATTTTGGTAACAAAATTCAAGTGATTTCTGACCTTACCTTTGTTAACCTTGTAATTGAAGTCAGCACTTTGACTCCCTTGGGGGGTTAAGAGTTTTTCCTTTCACACAGTTTCGGAGAGGCTCTGCGCCAGAAACGGTATTTTCGAATTTGGCTCCCTGGGAAGGTGGTCTGTTCCGTGAGCGCATGCAAGGCAAGTTTCGTGCTATGTGGCCTTGTAATAATGACAAATGAGGCGCTGCTGTCCTTCAGATGAAGCTGGCCCATCCTTGCCAGATTCCCCGATCTCAATTCAGTCACTGAGTTCTGTCTTCTCCCAGCGTCACACGTGTGTCCCCTGGTAGGGTTGTAAGACCTGCCCTTCACGCGTGCCGTCCGTGCTTCCTGTTCGCCCCACTAGAGAAACTGCCACCACTTCAGGGACCACGTTTGTCTGGTTGGTTACGATGTCCCCCACACCGGGAACACCTTGTGCTGTTTCTGGCAAACGTTATTTTTCCCCCAAAAAATGTTTTGGAAGTAAGTTTTGTTCAACCCATCGATAGAGACCGTGCCCACACTCTCGTGGTGTAGATAGGGTTGAAAGCGCAAAGGTGGGGAGATGGGGATGTGGTGGGGACTCAGGGGTTGTGGTGGTCACGGCAAGAAAAGAACGTGGAAGAAGCTGACAGCAGTTTCATTGTGGGATGGACGGGGCGGGAAGCTCAGTTAGCTGGACCTGGGTTTAAGTCGCAACCTTTGAAGTTATGCTGGGCAATAAGGTAGGAACTTTATGGCCCGTTAGTTCCCCTCGCTTAAGAAAGGCGTGACCAGCAGGTGGGGGAGTGCGGTTTCGTTCACGCCATTTTCAAAAGTGGGCCGCATCCACCCCTTGTAGTCCTGAAGGCATTTACTTCAGTTTAAATTTACCAGACTTACTTACGGTGGTTACCCTTGGGAGAACTAAGAGGTTCAGACTGTAGTTAGAAAGATCTACCCATGTCCTCGTAGATAAAACCATTTGTGTTGACAAAGTTCCAGTGCTCCACTCCTTGTCCTTTCTGTTGGGTTCTGTACTCGCTGGGAATATATGAGGGACTTGACCGTGACCCAACATGAGAACATAAAAAATTAGATAATGCCTATCGCCCACCCCCTTCCAAACTGAACGCGACTCTTCTGTCTTATTCACGCTAATACCCTCAAAGCCTGGGCCGTGCCTGGCATAGCAGATGCCCAAGAAATATTACTTGAATTTTTTTTTTAAATCTCCAACCCCACCCTTAATCTCATTAGACCGAAGAATCCAAGTGTGTCGGGTCTGCTTGGAGTTAGGAGACAGCACCATGCAAGGAGTGAGCAGTCAGTTGCGAAGGTCTCAGAGAAAGCCCTCCGCACACACTCCCAGAGGGTAGGTCCTCCCAGCCAAGGTCCGGCCAGGGCGCAGCACACCTTCCATTTTCCATGGTGCGTTTTGGACGTGACGGGAGCAGTGTTGAGATGGCGAAATTCCAAGACACTCACAGGAAATGGCAGCAGCACATCAGCTGGAGATAGAACAGGGTTTTCTCTCCCGGGACAGGTCTGTCCTCCAAGACACAGGGCTCCTTGTGTTTCCCAAGCAAGGTCAGGAAGACACCACCTCGCCTGGAGGACGGTGGCTTTAACCCTTAGAGAGTCTGAGGAAGGTACTGGACCCTCTGAAGATGGTATGTTTCCTTCAGGGGGTGGGAACAATGGCTACCTCACAGCATCGCGGGGGAGCTCCGCACCTTCCCCTTGACGTGATATAAGAGTATTTTCCTGCGTGAGGCAAAGCTGTTAGAAATGAGTTAACGAGTTTTTACTAATAGAAGGAAGGGAGGGAGGGAGGGAAAGAAAGGAAGAGAAAGGAAGGGAGACAGAAGACAACAAGCACATAGTGGAACTTATAAGTACCTAAGAGCTCAGGCGGGGAGCGGCCGGGCACCCCAGTGTTTGGTGTGGGGAAACCACCTTCCTCCCGCTCCTTACTGTGCACCGAACTCCTTAGGAAAATCCCAGGGATTCCGTGACTCAGCTCCAAGTGCAGTGGCTTCTCAGATGGGTACGTCTAGTAAGAATAAATGAGGTGCGCCCTGCCTCTTCCTGCTGGGAGCAAACCTGGAAGCAGGCTGTCCCCCAGTGACAGTGACGGAGTAGCGCCCCTGTTCTACTGGCCTCGGGGTGCACAACCTGCGGGGGGGGCCCTTCTTAGAGACCCGCAGGCCCGGTGCGAAGTGGCGCGCGGCAGTCCCCTTCTCTGCCCTGTTGGTTCGTGGATGTCCCCACGCCCTGGCGTTAAGCCGCTTGGACATCTCGATGTTGTGTCCTATAGAGTCTTTTAAATCATGTCAATTATGTCCATCGTATTTTATTCTATTTTTATTTATAATGACAATTTTTATTTGAGAGCAGAGGAAAAATAAAGGACCATCTGAAACTCTAGATTTACATACTTGTGATCAAGCAGTATCCACAAATTTGTATTCTGTGTTTTCTCTTAGTATTATAAGCTTTTTGTTATTATTATAATCTATTTTTCTATTGTTGTTCAAGTACGGTTGCCTCCGTTTCCCCCATACACACTCCCCCCACCCCAGGCATCCCACCTCCCTCCCCCAACCCCACCTCCCTTGGTTTTTCCCATGTGTCCTTCATAGATGTTCCTGAAAACCCTTCCCACATTTTCCCCCCATTGTCCCCTCCCACCACCCCTCTGGTCACTGTCAGTTTGTTCTTAATTTCAATGTCTCTGGTTATATTTTGTTTGCTTGTTTGTCTATTGTATTTTAAATATAAACACAATCTTGTGCAAAAATTAATAATGAGAAAAAAATGGTCAGTGGCTCCTTGTTCCCACAACCCTGACAAAAGCCACTTTAGGATTTGTTCAGAGCGGGTGACAGTTTGTTTGGGACTCGGAGCCGAATCTTCAGATGAATGTGTGTTTGTTCGATGGCTGTTTTCTCAGCGTTTGTTCATCAGGGTTTTTCCTACTTATCTGCATTCGTGATGTGCCAGAAAAGTCAGTGAGAATTGGGCAAAACTAATTTTTTCTCCTAAAGTGTAATTGCCAAAATAAAGCTCTGGAAACCACATAGAATCCAAAAACTCAGACTGTGTAAGGATAGATAAGTAGTTTACTTTAAATGAGCCAGGCAGAGAAAGGCAAATACCGTATGATCTCAGTCATGCGTGGAATCTAATGAACAAAATAGACACAGAGGCCTGGACACGTGGAGCAGACTGACAGCTGTGTGTGTGGAGGGGGGGGAGGGCTGGATGGAGGAGGGTGAAGGGATCCGCGGCGGGGAACCTGTGTGCGTGACCACAGACCCAGGCCGCGGTGTGGGGACGGCCAGAGGGAGGGGGCGGGGGCTGGGTGGCGGTGGGCAAGGGGGGCGGGCAACAGGACATCTGTAATAGTGTCCAAATAAAAAAGTTAAAGAAAGAAACTGGCAGTAGAATTTAGAATATTAACAACCAAACTGAATAAATATGCATTTAGCAGGAAAAAGTAATCATTGAAATTAGTCATAAATTTAAACCTCACAGAAAACAGCATGGTCTTTGCTAAGAGGAGTTGAACACTGTTCACACGAATGTCAACTAAACCTCGGGTGGCCGGTGACCAGGAGAGCAAGCCGGTTGGGGGGCGGGGGAGGCAGAGCACCGAGAACAGTGATGTCTGTCCTGAATGGAATGTCATTAAGAACGAGTGGAGCAGGTCCGTCCACTGTCCACGCTCCTTATCAACAGAGACGGTTAAACTTTAACTCCCGCCAGGGCCTCCTGCGGCTGAGAGCTCTGGGGGCGCAGGTACTGAAGGAGGTGCGTGTGCGGGTAGTGACCGCCAGGCGTTGGGTAAACAGCGTCCCTGTCTGTCTCACAGGATTGAGGCATTTGAAACAAACATCGATTAGCTTTATTCTACAAGAGTTTTGGTGCAATTCCAAATGAAACAAAACCTACACAAAATAGAAGAGTCCTGTGTTTAGAGCATAAGTCGCTATTCTGATGCACCGCATTCAGAGAATGAGTGGAGCACATGAGGTTTGCGGGGGGGTGGGGGGGGTGCTTCCCCCGCACATTGCGACTGAATCGCTCTCGCAACTGCAGGTAAGGGTTTCACATTCAGTAGAAATGCACCTGTCCCTTAAACGGCATAAAATATAATGTAAAAATTGAACCAAATTTGAGTCATTTCTTTAAAGTGCTTAGTCATTAATAAATCTATTTTATTTCTATTCAAGTCATGAAAAAAGAGCCAACAAAAATACTTATTCTGGCCCTGGCTGGTGTAGCTCAGTGGATTGAGTGCGGGCTGGGAACCAGAAGGTCCCGGTTCGATTCCCAGTCAGGGCACATGCCTGGGTTGCGGGCCAGGTCCCCAGTGAGGGCCACGTGAGAGGCAACCACACATTGCTGTTTCTCTCCCTCTCTGTCTCCCTCCCTTCTCCTCTCTCTGGAAATAAATAAATAAAATCTTTTAAAAAAATACTTATTCTGCAACTTATTCCGTTTTCCATTGTTTAAAATTGTGTCTTGACCATATGACAAATAGTAAGACATGCATTTTACCTTATAACCCCAATCATAAAAATCCTAGAGGAAAAATCACAGGCAGTAAAACCTTGGACATTTCTTGCAGTGATATTTCTTCTGATATAGCTCTTCAGGCAAGGGAGACAACAGGGAAAGTAAACAAGTGGGACCACATCAAACTGAAAAGTTTTTGCCCAGCAAAGGGCACCACCAACACAATAGAAAGACAACCCACTGACTGGGGGAGCATATTCGCCAAAGAGACGTCTGATGAGGTTAATATTCAAAATTTATAAAGAACTTAGACAACTCAACACCAAAAAACAAACAATCTAATGTGAAAATAGGCAAAGGACCTGAATAGACACTTCTCCAAAGAGGACACACAGACGGCCAATAGACATATGAAAAGATGCTCAATGTCACTAATTATCAGAGAGATGCAAATTAAAACCGCATGAGATTCCACCTCACACTTGTCAGAATGGATATCGCCCACGAACCAGTGAACAGCAAGTGCTGGCGAGGACGTGGAGAAAGGAGACCCCCGTGCACTGTTGGTGGGAATGCAGACGGGTGCAGCTGCCATGGAAAGCGGCGTGAAGTTTCCTCAAAAAATTAAAAATGGATCTGCCTTTTGACCCAGCAGTTCCACTTTCAGGAATATATCCAGAGAAACCCGAAACACTAATTTGAAAGAACATGTGCACCCCGATGTTCATTGAGGGGTTATTTACAGTCACCAAGCTCTGGAAGCAGCCCACGTGCCCATCAGTAGACAAGTGGGTGAAAAAGCTGTGGTCCATTTACTCAATGGAACACTGCTCAGCCATAACGAAGAGGGAACTCTTACCCTTTGCGGCAGCGTGGATAGGCCCGGAAAGCGTTAGGCTCAGTGAAATAAGTCAGTCAGAGAAAGATGAATATATGATTTCACTTACATGTGGAATCTAATGAAGAAAATAAATGAACAAAATAGAAACAGACTCATAGACAAAGAGAACAGACTGGCAGCTGTCATAGGAGAAGAGGGTTGGGGCGTTTGGTAAAAAAAGTGAAGGAATTAAGCAAAAACCAAAAAACCCACCACTCGCAGACACAGACGGCAGCACGGTGATGAGCGGGGGAAGGGGGGGTAGGAGGGGGTGAAGGGGGTAAGTGGTGATGGAAGGAGACCTGACTTGGGGTGTGAACACACAATATAATACACAGATGATGTGTTATAGATTGTACACCTAAAACCTACATAATTTTATTAACCAATGCCACCCAATAAATAAATTTTTTAAAATGAATACTTACTATATTTGCCCTCTACAGCTGCCAAGATAAAGTGCTCCACAGACGAAAACCCAGGAGTACGCTACTCAACTCTCACCACAGAGGCGCACATGGAGCCTCATTCTGCCCCAGGAAGTCTGTGCCTGGCCTTGTTTGCACGTGTCTTTGAATTCATTCTTGTTCATCTTTCACACGAATGTGAGCTGTCTCTCCAGCGGGCCTGCAAATCCCCAAATGGAATAAGCTCGCTCATATGCATTACAAACTGTCCGCAAAGCTGCAGGACGGACTGATTTTACAGCCACTTACAGCACAAGCTCGAGATGCTTCCCAGCCCAGGAAGAAGCAACAGACCCACAGCGGAGCCCTCTGGGCCGAGCCCACCAGGAAACCAAGACTTCATACCTAACCCAACTGTAGGCTCAGCATCTCCCAGAAATGCGACCTTTAACCAGTCACCTTGAAATCACCTGGTCAGCACTAGCTGAATACTCCACCCGAGAGGCCCCTTTCGTTCCCCTCCGAGGGTGGTGTGGCCCAAAACCACCCCTCCCTCATCAATAATTTCCTTCTCCTGCCCCCTGTCCGCCTTTGAAAACCTCCTGCTTCGGGCAGCCTTTTGGGGCTCCTGCTTGGGGGAAGGAAGCTTCCCGATCCAGGCCTCAGTCTATGAAGCCACCTCAGCTTTGCTCAGTAGGATCCGTGTCCTTTACCAGTACAAACACGCAATGCATACCAGCCTTTCTTCATTGCTCTTCAAACATGGGCTATGAGGCCCTTTGTGAAGACATGAGCTATATTTTAGTTATTTATTAAGGTTAGGTATATATTTATACTCAGGGTTTTTCTTATGTTATAAATCTCAAGAAGGAATGGACTCTATGTTTAGCTCTACTTGGAAAGCGCCTACTGGACATGGGAGTCAGTAGGTATGCGACGTATTCCGAGCTAATGATCTTGCGGTCTAGCTGGGGTGCAGTGTGGGGAGCAGAGTGAGAAAACCTTCAACAGTTGTTCTTACCTGGAAAAAAAATAAGCCTTTCTGTAAAAAAAAATGTGTTTTAAAACAACACAATATAGAACTATAGAAAGGCAAAAGGGCCCTGGCTGGTGTGGCTCAGTGGATTGAGCACAGGACTGCAAAGCAAAGGGTCACCGGTTCAATTCCCAGTCAGAACACATGCCTGGGCTGTGGGCCAGGTCCCCAGTAGGGGGCATGCAAGAGGCAACCGCACATTGATATTTCTTACCCTCTCTTTCTCCTCCCCTCCCCCTCTCTAAAAATAAAATAAATACAATCTTTTTTAAAAAGCCAAAGAAATAGAATTGAAACAAAACACTTTGCTACAAGGGGTGGGTGGGGGAGGTAAACTGCAGCACCCCCAGACGGAGTGGTCTTTTGAAGTGTCCACTGGCCAGGCTCAGTGCCCAGGTCCTCCAACACTAAGCTGGTTGTTGCTGTGAAGGTATTTTGCAGATCTGATTAAAGTTCGTAATCCGTGCTTTTGAGTAAGGGAGATTATCCTCTGTGATCGGGTTGGGCCTGAGGCGGTGGAAAAGCTTTAGCAGCGGAGCTGAGGCCCCTCCACGAAGAAGGAACCCGGCCTGCGGCCAGCAGGTCACCGCGCCCCCCGCGTATCCTGGCAGCCCGCAGTGAGCCCTGCGGACGGGGTGTCGCCCAGCCGGCCTCACTCCCATTCCCTGCGACAAGTGCCTTCCCATCTCCCCCCTCGCTGTGCTCCTCCGAGTAAACCATTTCTCAGACCAGGGATGCAGGACAAATGATGATGTTAACGATTTTTATGAAAATGTCCATCTCAGCTCCTCATTCTCAGTGACGAGGAACGAGCTCTAATCGCTAGAGAAGAAGTGCCCTGAGCCCGAGAGACCGTGACCCTGCGGAGTCCAGATGTAACGACGCCACCGGAGAGGACGTTGGCACAAACTGTCGCTTTTCTCCTTGGAAATCTCGGAGCAGCCTGAGGCCTCAGAAACGCTCGTTTGAGGGAGTGATAGGTTGGGGCCCAGAACTCTTTTAAAAACGAAGCTGGGCCCATTTGAAAATGTATTTTAAGTGACCGTGCTGGGGCCACGCTGGTTCATCGCGCTGATCCGGGCCGCGTCCGTCATCTGTGCGTTGCATTGCATGCTCTCCACCCGGAGTCCCGTCTCCCTTTGCCGCCACAGGCTTGACGCCCGTCGCCCCCCTCCTCCCCCGCCTGCCCCTCTGCTAACCGGCATACTGCCGTCTGTGTCCCCCACCCTGCTGGTTCGGTGCGTTTGTTACTTTCCGTTTTATGTCCCACCCACGAGCAAAATCAAACAGCCCTTGTCCCTTTGCACCTGATGTTTTACTCATCACGACACTCCCAGGCCCGTCCTTTCCCCTCTAGTCTCCGTGGCACGGAGCAGCACATGTCTGCAGCACCTGCATTTAGCCCCGGAGGCGGGCTGCCTTCCTGGGGTGAGTGGGTGTGAATGCAAACCGGTCTCTCCAAAGTCAGACCTTTCCCCCATGATGCACACAATTTCTGTCTCCCCCGTTCCTGTAAGTACAGAAGGGTTTATACACGGAAGGTTGGTTGAGGGCAAACTCTGTCAAGCAAGACAAACTGAGAGAGTAATGCCAAAGGTCACTTGGACAAAGGTACTTTCCTGGGACTATTTTCTCTCGTGATATGCGTCCTTTGGTGTAAAATGAGGCAAAAGGCTCATTTCTGATCAAGATTTGACTCTGCCAAAGCCAGATAACTAGAATCGGAGCAAAAGAACCTTAAAGAAAGAAAAATGGTGAACACATAGCTAGTTACTTTACTGTAAATCCTCATGTGAAAAACTTCACTACAAAATCCCTATTTGCTATGTTAATCTTTTCATACTTGCCAACTGTTGAGGAATTTTCCTCTTCTAGCATTATAAACCCAGGGTTGTTTCTCAAAACTTCCTAACCTAAGAAAAATGTCTCAAGGCTCTATCCTATTTGTAAAGATTTATGAATGTTAAAAAAGAAATAAGGATCTAAGTATTAAGTATGGTCTCTGCTTTTTTTGTTGGTACGTATGTTACTTCTCCAGGCAAATTTTACACGGTGTTGTTTGATTAGAATCAACATGTTGGCAATTCCCAGATTTGTTTATCAGAAGCATTAGTTAGACACCCAAAAAGATACGTGTAGTGTGCATGCCCGTGGAGAGTAGATTAGGGAGAATATGTCTCAGCAATAAAAAAGAGGAGGGTCATGTTGTCAATTAAGCCATCAGCTAAAACATGAGATGCTGAAAGCAGGCAGAGGACACAGTGAGTGGGACAGGGTATGTGACAGGAAGGAGCAGAATAGCGGAGAATATTTAATAAATAATTACTTTAATGCAGTTATACCTCTAATTACATTTATCATTTCACTCAATCCATATAGCCATTCAGCAGAGCAATCATTTAAGCGATGTTTTATTTCTATTTCATAAATGAAGAAACTGAGGCATAAAGAAATAAAATAGTGTGCTCAGTGAGCACACAATCATGGCGTACAGGGAGGGGATGCAGGTCCAGGCACTCGACTCTGACTTCCACAGCTCCACTCGATGCTGCACTGAGCCACGAACACCATCTTCCCGAAGTATCCACTCATATTCCTACAGTCTGAACTACACCCTAGCAAGATGCCAACCCACGTCCAGAAGGACATCCTCACCGATGTTGCCGTCTCTTACACACTCCTGACCTGTCACTAGATGGTGATCCCTCCCAACTTTTTTATCTTTCCTGGTTATTCCTGCATAATCCTGTAGTAAAGCAGTTCTACACTTTATGCTCTTAAAATGCTCTTAAGATTTATTGACAACCTCAAAGACCTGTTGTTTATGTAGATTATGTCTTTTTTATATTTACTAGATCAGAAATTAAAACAGAAAAATTTTAAAGGATGTGTTTATTAATTCATTTAAAAAAATAGTTGCCCCGGCTGGTGTGGCTCAGTGGATTGAGTGCCCACCTGCAAACCAAAGGGTCGCCAGTTCAATTCCCAGTCAGGGCACATGCCTGGGTTGTGGACCAGGTCCCAAATAGGGGGCGCAAGAGAGACAACCACATATTGATGTTTCTCTCCCTCTCTTTCTCCTGCCCTTCCCCCTCTCTAAAAATAAATAAATAAAATCTTTTTAAAAAATAGCAATCCCAGTAGACGTCAACCTAAACATATTCTTATGAAACTACATTTTCTAAAACAAAAAATAAAATAGTGAAAAGTTGGCATGATTTGACAATTTTGGCAAACCTCTCAACGTCTTGGGTAAAAGAAGACAGCTGGCCGTGTGTCCCCTTCTGCATCACTAACACCCCTCGCTGCACGCGCACCCACGGTAAAGCATGCAAGCACTGCCAGCGCAGCGGTGACACACGGCACGGCACCAGCGCTCCGCCCAGCATTACATCTGCCCACTCAGCGCAGAGGCCAGAAAGCTGACGATGCAGTCCTGGTTATGTAAAAAAAATAAATAAATAACAAAGTATAACACTGATCAAATGAAGCTTTAGTTTGCACCAGCACACCAGGTAGTCAGCCCCTCACTTGGCTCCCAGTAGAAATTTTTCTAGATAAAGTTGCACATTTAGTCTGTTCTCGGGAGAGGACAGGTCCCGTGTCCTCTTAGGACGCAGTCTTGGGCTGCTCTTCTGAAAATAACATTTCTGCCTGGAGATTGGATGTCTTTTAAAGTAGACTTTAGGCTCAACTCTATTTGTTGCTGCTGGTGCTGCCATGGCCTTGTGGACCAGTCTCTCACCGGCAGACTCCTGACTCCCAGATTTTGTCAGAATGAAAACTGATGAAAGATAGAGATTTTCTACAGAGTTTTAAATCCTTGAACTAGACTAGAATTTCTTTCTAGCTCAAGCAATGGACTCTTGGAGAGCGGCGCCGTACTATATCTTAGAATCCGCCAAACCCAAACAGCTCAGGGACTCCGGCTAAATGAAGGCGCTTTGATACATGAACCCTGTTTTCGTGGGAACTCATAAACTGTTATCTGCACATCAGGGCAAGGAAATGCCTCTTTTGTCATCAAGTCATAATTGTCTGGTCCTTCCGCTGCCTGCTCGATTTATTTTTAAATGCCGTTGATCTTTGTCTTCTCTGACATGTGAATAAAATGATTCCTATGAGCCCCATTTGTCCCCTTGTGTCCCCTACTCATGGTTCATTTTTGCTGCCATACAATTGTTGAAATTCAGTTCGAGATGATTTAAACATAAGCTAGTGTACATATTTGGATGACTCCCTAAAAAGAAAACGTTAAATTCTAAAGTTGCATTTCTTGAGAGATTTCTGTTGCATCGTGTATTTTACTTTATTGCACAAAGGGGAAAAAAGGCAAAGAACGGGTCATTTTGACTTTATAATGATTCTGCTATTCATCAGTCAAAGTAAAGATAAGAAATAACGTCTATAAAAGAGCATCTCCCTTTTTTGCTCCTTTGGGCCATTTTCAAAGGTAACTTATCAAAAGCAGAGTCAACGAAATTAAACAAAGGTTTATACTATTAAACATCAATGAGGTAAAGATTCAGTTCGGAGAACCACAAAAATGTCTGAATCAGGAATAAAGTAAATTAAATCTTCAACTTCATCTTCAAGCAGAACACACTTAGTTAAATTGCCTAAGTATCTGGTATGATGGCATCCAAAGTCGAGTGGTTTAAAACCGTGATTAAGAAGCAAAGAGACCACATTTATTTAAATGTAAATCAATTATTGAGCCACATGACTGAGTTGCAATTTTAACTCTGGTTAAAGATTAATTCCGGTTGTTCCTAAACTTTTCCAAAATCTTATTACTTTGTAATTAGATGCACAGATCAGGCTTAAAGTTAATTTTTTATGTCATAGTAAAAAGGGGAGGAAATTGATTGCATTAAGCAGAAAAGTTTTTCTTAACTCAGACATACTCATCTAAAAATGAGGGCCAAATAAAAGAAAGGACCTGGATTTTTTTTAACTTGATCTTTGTTTGTCCTTCATTTATCTTAGAATAGATTACAAAGCTTTCCTACTAGAAATTGCTTTTGTTGATTTATATTCAATGTAATATTAGAAAAAAAATTACCCCATCAATACAAATTAACCCTTTCATTAGTTCTTTCTTAAGTATAAGTATCTGTGAACTAATTGTAATTAATATAATTTTAAATTAAACATCTTAATTCATTTCTCCAGAAGAAAGATTAACATTTTTATTTGCTGTATTTTAATTTACACTCCAAAAATATCTATTCCTTGCCCATTCTTTGAGAATACTGTAACAATTCCAATAGTATGTAAGAATGCTCAGTATAATGTACGGATATTTTAATTTTGTCGATATTAGGTGCTATGGGCAGCTGCCAAGACGGGCTCGCAACGACCGCTGAGTTTCGGTGTTTGGGTCCTCCTGTCGCCCCCCACAGCGGTATCGGGGCGGGTCTGCATGCAGCCAGAGGAAGGCCCGGGTCTGGGACTGCATAGTGAAGAAGTTGCTTGGCCTCCATCCCTGGTTCTGGGGTCAAAAGTCTGGGTTAGTGTCTGAGATTCCCAGCTGGCTCCTGAGACCACATTGAGTTTATGCTAATGAGGGGACTCCTGATAGGCCCCTGCTAGTCTCACAGTGGAGGCTGGCCGTGCCGGGAAGACCAACCAGGTGCCTAGGGGGTGAGGACTCAGAGTCACATGATGTCAGTCTGTAGCCGGGGGAGGAAAGAGAGAAAGTTCGGATTTGATCCTGTCATTGATGATTGATTGGGTCGGCCAAGCCTACCCAACAAAACCTTGCCAGGAGCCCTGGATCCCGAAGAAGCTGGGGGAGCTCGCTGGTGGGTGAGCCCCGGGAGTCCTGCCCAGGGAAGGGCGGGAGAGGGGGGGTCCTGAGACGTGGCGGCCATGTGCTTGAACTCCCATCCTTGCCCTTTGCATCTCTCTGGTTGGCTGGTTCTGAGTTGAAAAAGCGGTGTGACCCTACCGCTGTCCTGAGTCCTAGGTGTCGTTCTAGTGCCTGGGAGGGGAGTTAGGGACCCGCAGCTCTGCGGCCAGGTGGTCAGACCTGCAGGTGGCCTGGGAGCTCCCGAGCTCTGAGCTGGGGTCTGAAGTTGAAAACAGCCTGTGAGAGACGGCGTCCTGAATGTATGAAATTTAACCAGACTCGGGAAGAGTTAGAGAGTCCGAGTTTCGTTGCCATGGTATGCCATTTCTAAGGCAGGTAATAAAAGATGTGGCTTCTGCCTCATTTTCTGGGGTCACCAGCTTGGTGGGGGGGACGGAAATCATCTGCCCCGTGAGCTCCTGGTGGAAACCGAGATGCCCAGGCACCCACCGGGGCAGAGAGCCGTGTCTGGACCTGGTGCCCGGCTGCCGTGACGCCCTTCTGGGGGAGAGCCCTGGCGGACATCTGGATGATCATCTCATTTGAGACCCACATGGCTGAACCCCAGACACTGGGAGTGGCAACTGCTCGTTGTTTTTAGCCACCACATTTGGGTGTGATTCGTTATGCAGCAATGAGTAGTTCAGATTCTAGGGAACGTGAGGTTATGGGCATTTTGTTGTAAGACTCAGGTCTCTGCTTCCCAGAAGAATAAGGCACACTTGCCCTTCCCTGTCATGGGCTGATTTTCTTGGGAGTGGGTTTCAGTGCATGTGCATGTGGTCCCCACAGTGAGTAAGATTGTCCCTCCGCCCTCCAGGATGCATCAAACCATCCCCCAAATCTCAGCGGCAGGTCACAGGAAGGTCTGGCCCCAGTCCCAGGGCAGGTAGATGTGGTCCGGCAGCCACCCTCCACGCAGTCAATCGGCCATCTGGGCTTCTTCGTCTGTTTCGTCCCCCCACACGAGGAAGGGAGGAGGGCTGCGTGGGGGCGTCCTCACCAGGGTTAGGAATGACCACCCCTGTCCACACCCCGTGGCCCAACCCAGTCACGCAGCGCCACACAAACCACCAGGGAAGCGTCAAAGTGTGCTTTTTACACTCAGCCAGAAAGACAAAATAAAATCTGTGACACAAATTACATGCCATAAAGTAGGGACCCGGGTTTTTGGAGCGTCCCGGGGTGGGTCGGTGGAATCAAAGGTATCAATAACTACGCCCTCCAGTGACATCGGGGGCGTCTGTGTGATTCCCAGAGCGCAGGCCGGGGCAGGGAGGGGGGCGCCCCCGTGGGGCGACATGCACGGTGTGTCTGAGTTCACACTGGCACGAGATCAGTAGAACCCAAGGCAGGTTTCTCTGTTTTACAGGCTGTCGTGGTGTTTGTTCTGTCACGTTCGGGGCAGCTGCAATATTAACATGTTGATGTGTGGTGTGATTGTGTGGCACGGGTATTCAAACCAACAACAAGCAGAAGAGCCGCATCGTCACCTGCACCCAGAGACACGCACGCCCAGGGCACATGTTCTGGCCGGGTTGCCTCCACGGCGGGCAGGTTAGTGCCTGATCTCCCCAGGGTCCCGTCCTCAGCCCATCTAATCAGGGCCGTCTACGCCTGGGCAGGCCTGGACACACCCAAGTGCCGCAGCCCCAGCGAACGAGTCACCTTCCTCCCCTGAGCACACGCCTAGCCCTGCCTGCCACCTTCTGCTCCAGTCCACCCCCCCCCACACACACACACCCTCTCCGAGCACCCTGGCCATACCACACTGGGGCCAACATGCGTGTGCATGTGCATTTCTGCCTCCAGGGGTAAAGCCACAGGGGACCGTAACCTACCACACTCAGGGTCTGCTATCCAGTTTTGCTTCTGTCAAGTTGGAATCTGAAACCGCCCTCCCCACTCAGGAGCTTCAATTTGGATGAGGGCAGAAGCCTGCAGCACGCTTGCTCTGGCTCCCCCCAGGCCTGCCCAGTCCTGGATTCCTCCCTGTGCTGAAGGCAGCTGGTAAAGTGGCCGCAGAGTCAGGGCCACGCCTCCATGGCTGTGACATTATTCTGTGACTGCTTTTACACAAAGGCCTTTGAAAGTTGAAGTGAGCTGGAGAGAGAAGAAAAGCTTAAAAGGACTAAATATTTATTTTTGAAAACTGAGAGTATTAAGTCATTTAGGGTATTTGTAAGACAGGAAGAAATCACCGTAGTTGTATTTTCACATACATGGATGATAATGTTAAAATAAAACGAAGACTGCAGAAACAGATATGAATAAAAAACAACTTGGGTTGGAAAGGACAAAGGCAATGTATAATAATATGAAACACCTTAAATCATCTCTTTACATGCTCACTCTTTAGGTCCTGAGACCCTGGAAGAAAAAATATATATATTATCCTAGCTGCTTGGGGCTTACAAAGAACCTAGAATTCAAACTGAAACTTGAGGTTAAGAGTCAATTTTGTGGGCATGCACCCTACAGAGGAAAGAGATTCCCCAAAGATTCAGACTCTGCCCTTCCCAAACATCTGTCTGCAAAGCTGCCTTGAACTTGAATGATGATAACAAGATCGAGGTTTTATTACCTTTGTGTAAAACAGAGGGAGCCGGGGGCGGGGTAGAGAATGGGGAAAAGGTGTGCTAGCAAGCACATTAATTGTCTCCTTTTAAACCTTGATTCATCTAGACTTTCCAAATCTGGAAACTCTCCGCAACTTATCCAAAGCTCTGTTCTTTATCAGTGGATGGATTAGAGAAAGAAATTCCAAAAATAGGAGAGCCTTGTGTGTTCTGACCTCCCCGGTACGGGCTCTGAAAATATGCTTTAAATAAACAGACACGCAGCCGTTTCAGTCGATTCTCCCTGGAAGATGAGAACAGGGGCAGAAGTTTCCACTGGCCTTGTTTGCTGAGTGTCCTGTTTTGCCTGCCAACAAGGCTCAGCAAAGCGAGGGGGCCGAGTCCCGTATCAGTGCCCAGCCCTCGCCTGGCTGCGAAAGCCTGTGTGACCCAGTGAACTGAAGATGCCCAGCTGTTCACAGACTCCAACTCTTAGAGTCGCCATGAAAGGAGAGCTGACACAGACAGACTTCGAGGCAAATGCACCAGCTCCATTCTGGAAGCGGCAGCTGAACCAATTTTGTCTTCACGGTGAAGCTGGCTGGCAAGTGTTCCTTCCAAAGAGGACATGTGGGGAGGAGTGTTTTGCATGACAAGCGTTAACTCCAGCTTTAAATCCTGACGGTCCTGGGCAGCCGGCACTTGTCGAGGGCACACGACCGACCTTTCATCACTGCCTGGCGATATGCACCTCGCCGTCGCCCCATCCGTGGGCAAGGCCGCGGGGACCACAGGGCGAGATGGATTCTTTCACAAACACCTTCAACACTGTGAGCCTGAAACTCTTCTTCGTGGGAACAGAAAGGTGGACACGAGGGACAAGAGAAGCTTTCTGGCTTTATGACCCGTCTGACTTTCATGTCACTTCTCCCTGTTCAAAAGCTTAGTTCCCGTGAGGGGAGCCCTGGGAGGTAGGTGTTCTGCTCTGGAGGGTTCTTCCTTCTTTCACAGAGATTCAGAAGAGACTTCTCCCGGGGCACCGAACGAGGTCGAGTTTCTCCGAGTGTTCCGGCTCGAATGTGTACGGAGGAGTGTGAGCCTTACGTCGGCTAAATAAGACACCGGTGAAACCTTCAGCCAGAAGGGGCAAAGACAGCCTCTGTACCCGATAATATCCATTATCTTATTTAGTTTTCGCAATTGCCAAAGATCAGCATTATAAGGAAATTGGGAATTCAAGAGATTACCAAGTGATAGAATTTCAAAGTTGTTTTATAGCCACACCTCCTTACACAGGAACGCGGTTTAACACGAGCAAATGGGCCTGTGAGGTGTTAAGTGTAGATGAGCATCAGGAACACCATATGAGACCACACGAGCGGTGCTCAGTGTTCTCTCCTGGTCGTTAACTTTTGGCGTTTCAATACGTCTCGTTGAGGGCTCTGTGGGCTCACCTTGTTCGGACCCTCTGCTTCCAGGCGTACATGGCCCTTTCCTTCACCAGGTTAAGAAAATGTTCAGCCATTATTTCTTCAAATACGTTTCCTGTCCCTTCATCTCTCTCTCTTCCTCCTGGGACCCCTATGACTTCAATGTTGGTACACTTGATGTCGTCCCAGAGGTCCCTTATACTGTCCACATTTTTTTTAATCCTTTTTTCCTTTTCGCTGTTAGCATTGGGTGATTTCCACCACTTTGTCTTCCAGTTGCTGACTTGTTCTTTTGCATCCTCTGATCTGCTGCAGATTCCCTCTAGTGTATTATTTTTCATTTCAGTTACTGCAATCTCCAGCTCTGATTGGTTCTTTTTTTATATTTGCTATCTCTTTGTTGAAGTTCTCACTGAGTTCACCTATTTTCCTCTGAGTTTGTTGAGCATCTTTATAGCCATAGTTTTGAACTCTTTATCTGGCAGATTGCTTGCCTCTACCTCAGTCAGTTCGTTGTCTGGGGTTTTGTTCTGTTCCTTTGTTTGGAACATATTTTTCTGTCTCCCCACTTTGCCTATATCTCTGAGTTTGTTTCTTTGAGTTAGGTGAAGCAGCAGCCTCTCCTGATCTTAATGGAGGGGCCAGGGTGGGACCTCCCCCTCTCTGAGCTGCAAAGTCCAGGTGTCTTTGGAGGTCCAGCTGGAGGTGCAGCCAGCATAGGAGTGGGTTGTACAGAGCCTCGTGGGCAGGCTGAGCTAGGATCACTGGCTGAACAGTTGGAGCTGGAGTAGGAATGGGCACAGGTTGCAGTGTCCAGCGTGTAAGCTGTGTGGGGCCTGAGCAGTTGCTGACCCTGGCACTGTCTGTGGGAAGTCCCGAGGATAAGCCAGACCAGGGGGATAACTATAGGCACAGTGGGTCCTGGTGGTAAGAATTCCTAGGGGAAGACTGCACAGGACCACCATGGCAGGCCGGCTGGAAGCTGGAGCTGGAATGGGAACCAGCCATGGGGAAGCCCAGGGGAAGCAGCATCAAGGACCCGGAAACTGTGGTTGGAGAGGGCGCAGGCCAAGGAGAGTCCCAGGCCACGGAGCTGGTGTGGGCCTGCGGCTCACAGGGTGGCCTTGGCCAGCTGGCTCAAGTACCCGGATAGTGCTCCTGCCCACGTGACTGAGGCAGGGGGCTGTAGAAATGCTGCTCTCTGGAGCCTCCGACACAGAGAGACTCCCACAGTTCCCCTTCCATCTGGGAGAGTCCCCAGGGTGAGGAAACACATTTCCTTCTTGTACAGTCTAGAGGCCTTTATTTATTCATTTACTTATTTTTTTATTGCGTTTATTGGGTAACAGTGGTTAGCAAAACTACAGGTCTCGGGTGTATAAATCCTCAGCACGTCACCTGTGTGTTCACCGCCCCGCACCAAGTCTCCATCTGCCACTCTCCCCCCCATACCCTCTTCTACCTCCTCCTTCCCCCACCCCAGTGATCATCGCACTGCTGTCCATGTCCATGAGTCCTTTCTGTTTTTTCTTTTTTGCTCAATCCCTCCACCTCCCCACCCAGCCCCACCCCTGACAGCTGTCAGCCTGCTCTCTGTCTATGGGTCTGCCTCTATTTTGCTTGTTAGTCCGTTTTGTTCATTAGATTCTACATGTAAGTGAAATCATACAGTATTTGTCTTTCTCTGACTGGCTTATTTTACCTAGCATAATGCACTCCAGGTCCATCCATGCTGTCGCAAAGGGTAAGATTTCATTCTTTTTTACAGCTAAGTCATTTACCCCTGTGTAAATATACCACAGCTGTTTCATCCACTCATCTACTGACAGGCACTTGGGCTGCCTCCATGTGTTGGTGATTGTTAATAACGCTGCTACGAACACAGGGGTGCATGTATCTATTTAAATTAGAGTTTCAGGTTCTTCAGATAAATTCCCAGAACTGGAATCACTGGGACATAAGACAGTTCCATTTTTAATTTTTTGAGGAAACTCCATACTGCTTTCCACAGTGGCTGCACCAGTCTGCACTCCAACCAACAGGGCACAAGGGTTCCCTTTTCTCCACGTCCTGCCAACACTTGTTGTTTGTGAATTTATTGATTCTTGGCCTTCTGGCAGGTGTGAGGTGAAATCTCACTGTGGTTTTACTTTGCATTTCTCTGCTGATTAGTGATGTTGAGCATCTTTTCATATGTCTGTTGGCATCTGTATGTCCTCGTTGGAGAAGTGTCTGTTCAGGTCCTCTGCCTCTTTTTTAATTGGATTGTGTGTCTGTTGGTTTGTTTTTTGGTGTTGAGTTTTATAAATACTTCACAAATTTTGGATATTAACCCCTTATCATATGTATTGGTGAATGTGTTCTCCCATTCAGAGAGTTGTGTGATGTACCACATAAACTAAATGAAGGATAAAAAACACATGATCATATTAATGGATGCAGAAAAAGCATTTAATAAAATCCAGCAACCATTTATAAAAACGCTCAGCAAAGTAGGAATAGAAGGAACATACCTCTTTGTAATAGAGGCCACATATGACAAACCCACAGCCAACGTCATACTCAATAGGACAAAACTACAGACATTTCCCTTAAGATCAGGAGCAAGACAAGGATGTCCACTTCCACCTGTCTTATTCAGCATGGTACTGGAAATCCTAGCCACAGCAGTCAGACAGGAAGAAGAAATAAAGGCATCCAAACTGGACAGGAGGAAGTAAAACTCATTATTTTCAGAAGATGTTATACTGTATGTAGAGAACCCTGAAGAGTTCACCAAAAAGCTACTACAGCTGATCGATGATTCAGGAAAGAAGCAGGATACAAAATAAATGTACAGAAACCAGTGGCATTTGCATGCACTAATAATAAAATGATCAGAAAGGGAAACTAAGAAAACAATCCCATTCGCAATTACTTCAAAAAGAATAAAACACCTAGGAATAAATTTAACCAAGGATGTAAAAGACCCGTACTCAGAATACTATAAGACACTGAAGAGGAAATTGAAGAAGACACAAATAAATGGAACTATATACCGTGTTCATGGACGGGAAGAATTAACATCATTAAAACATCCATGCTACGGAAAGCCATCTAAAGATTCAATGCAATTCCTGCCAAGATACCAGTGGTGCATTCCACAGAACCAGCTACCCTTTAAGTCACTGTGTTTTTGCTCTGCGTCCAGGCGGCCCCTTCGGAGAGCCCTCCGCACTGCAGGTCAGTGCATTGGGGTGGGGGGCCCACGGTACCATGTCTGTGTCTGTCCCCTCTCTTTCTATGTGGTCTCTCTCTCGTTCGTTATGTAGAAGCTATTCCATCAGCTCTCAGTTCTTCAGGAATTGCTTCGTTTGAGGGTGTAAATTTGATGTGTTCCTGGGAGGAGGTGAGTTCAGGGGTCACTACACCACGGTCTGGGACCAGAAGCCTGAGCAGAGCTCCATAAATGGGGTGCCTGCCCTCTCCTTCCCCGCTTTGTCTTCATGTCTGTCTTCCCATGTATGAAAGGATCTCTGCAGGTCCCCCCAAACCAGAAGTAAAAGTTGAGGAATTGCTAACTTCTCTCAGTTCTTTAAATTACCCAGTCATTCAGCTACCCTATTTCTCTCAAGTACCTTTGCCTAAATAAATGCCTTTTCCTGAAATCTTTCTGTCCTTATGACCCTTCCCTTATTTGACTTACATGCAGCTTCTCCCCTGAAACGTCCTCACCGCGTCCCTCTGGCCTCTCTGCTCCCTCCTCCGGCCGCTTGTGTCCATCCCCAAAACTGCAGCAAAAGCATTCCTGTCTTTATCAATCACTTAAAGAAACCCACATGCAAAAAAAAAGTCTCTTCTTTGTGTTCAAATTCTGGAATCTATCATTAAATCTCTAGATGTCACTGCATTTCCACTCTATAAATGGGAGAATTTTTAGTAAAATCACGAACGTCACGCCAGTGGGGGGACAGCTTGCGTTTCTTTCATCGCGCTGACAAGTTCGCGATGTACTTGCTTGCCATTCGGCTGGTGCTGCGTTGGAAGGTCACCCACCGCAGATTGCATCCACTCTCCCTGTTTCCTTTGGTTTGGTTTTACTTCAGTGCCACAGCAGAAGCTCAGAGCCTAGCCCAGCTGAATGCCACAACACAAGATCGGAGCCTGACGCCGAGGCTTGATTCTGCAACCTACCTAACGTGTGCAGACTCCCAATTAGTCAGCAAACACCGTGTGCGGCACATCTGCACTTTGTCTGCCTCTGGGAACAAGAGTCTGCGTCTCAAAAGGTCTCCACGGCAGAGAGAGACGCACCGGGGAGGAGAGAGAAGCAACCGCTCTCTGCACGCTCGGACTTGCCATGTGCTGTTTTGATGTTTGCATAATAAAATGCGCCTGAGGGTAAGCTATGTCAAACATGCGTAATGGTATTTTGCCTGCAGTGGTACCAGAAATCTTAGATCCTTCAAACCCTTGAGAGAGACCGAGACACAATGTCAGCCACTGGGTGGTGTGAAGAAAAAGTCTTCCCGTTTTGTGAAAAAGGCAGCAAAACCCCAAGTGCAGCCATCTGCCCGCCATCCTGGAGTCAGTCAGCGAAGACGCCACGTGACCCCAGCTGGGCAACACACACAGAAAACACGCTTTCTGTTGAAGACGCTCATCCTCTCCTCACACATGTTTTTCTGTTTTTATTTACATGTTGGCACCTACAGCAGCCACCCCGGGGCTGGACCACGGGGCAAACGGACTGCACTGAGTATGCTTAGGGAGCATGGCTGGCCTGGCATGAATCGTTTCAAAATTTAAAGTTCTTTGAAAAGGAAAGGAAGGAAAGAGAATCAGGGACAATTGAGACAATGTGGCGTGAACAGTAAAATTCGGCAGAGGCACTAGATCTGAAACAATTCTATCCCTGCCCCCCCCCCCCGTCAGCCCTCTCTAGCTCCAGGCTCTGCTCCATTTTAATCTGAGGCCGAGATCCTGTCTTCAGGCTTCCGTTTGCATCTTCCTCCGTTCCTACAGAGCAGGTGTTCCGAGTGCAAGGCCCATGAGCTCCCGGACTCCGTGAACGAACTCAGGGGGTGGGGCGTGCAAAGCCGCACGCACACTCAGACCGCAAGCACACCTGTGTGTGGGCGTGTGGCTGTGCGTTTCCCGGGGAAGGGCTCGAAAAGTGTCCACAAGGCTGAATCCTGCACAAAAATGGGTCGCATACCACCATAAAATAACAACACGGTCCACACAGGTCTTTTTCAAGTATCAAAAAATTTATTTTGTTTAGAAATACAAGAAAAGCATTAGCTGGAAAAAAGTGTTAGTAAGAAACACGGAAATGTACATTGCACATTGTACTGCCGAAGGGGCTGAGGGAGAATTATATGAAGAGTAACTCCTCTCCCCAAGGGTCACCCCCCAGGTGCGCAGGAGCCCTGCACAGGGCCCTGCTCCTTAGGACTAGGATGGTGGTGCTGACGCCCACTGACCGCTGGTCTCTCCCTTCCCTTATTTGCAGCTGCTGTTTGGGTTGACTGAAGTCCAAGCTTTGCATCTAATATGTTCTGAAGTCCTCTTCTCTCACATAGACGAGGGGGGACCCAAAAACTCAGAATTTATTTATAAAAAATAGTGTATTAATTCTTATACATTTAAACATCAGTCACCTTCAAAACACTCTGCATTTCATGCAAAGCACCTATCAAGACATTTTTTCCACTGCTCAAATGGTTTTTGAAACTTGTCGATTTTGATGCTGTTTAGTGCTTCTGCCATTTTTGTTATTGTTGTTGTTTCCCCTCTTCCACATCGGCAAAGTGTTTCCCTTTAAGGACTTTTTTCATCCGTGGAAAAAGAAAAAAAGTCACTCGGGGCAGGATCAGGTGAACAGGGAGGGTGGGGCACGGGGGTCATGCTGTTTTTGGTCAGAAACAGCTGAATACTCAGTGCGGTATGGGCAGGTGCGCTCGAAAATCACCTGTCATGCAACGGGCAAACGTGTTGAGTCTTCAAAAAAATTCACTGAAGCTGAACACAACCTCTCACAACAACGCCAGCTGGTACATGAATACAGATGTGTTCCTAGAACACTCACCTAGCAGGGAAGCCTGTCCTACAAGGGGCCCGCCCTTCAGAAGATAATTCCGGGGTTTTTGGGTCCGCCCCTCATATATGCTGTATACATAATGTATAAGTGGCAGTGTGTCCAACGTTCTATGAGTCCCCATTTGCTGACATCACTCACACACTGAAGCGTCTGCTATGCCTCCCCTCTGTGCCCTGAATGACTATAGTCAGCACTGAATGAGAGGGTTAAGATCTAAAAATTGCCCAGTTTAACAAAGATACTCATCTACAGTTCATCTAAAACTTGGCACTTTCAGATTATTATATTCTTAAAAGAGTACTGGGAAGTGATGAATCTAGTCTGAAACCCAACTTCCCCGGCTGACGCGGAAAGAGAGTTTTAGAGCTGAGCCATCAAAAGTAAAGTCGTCTCCTCAGTGCCTTACAGTGACGCCAGAGTAGTAACCACAACCTGGGAAACAAAAAAAGCAAAAACTCAGTTCTTGTTGTCTTATGAACACTGAATTCACAAGTACACTGAAGACTCAGGCCATTTAGCAAAAATTTGAAAATGTAAATATGAAATCAAGGTACAGGGCATGCCCAGGCTACGCTGGAAAGTGTCCTGGTGCAAGGGGGTCCTTAAAGACCCTGAAAGGTTCTCCATCTCCACCCAGCACGGGACGAGTATTTCCCATGAACCAAATCTGGTCATAAATGCCTCTGTCGCCAGCGGAGCTACATAGTAACAGCCATCATTAATCCTTGATTAGTAAGACTGTTTAGATGTCGTTCATGGAAAGACAACTCAAAACAACCAAAGAAAAATTGGGAAAGGGGGGATTTATCACCCTCTGTGGTATGTAAATATTTGAAAAAATCCTAAAAATGACCTAAACTTAGAGACTCCAGCACAGGACGGTTCGGGGCGTAGCTGCAGGAATGCGTGCACACCCCTCAGCTCGCTCCTGCCTCTCCTTTGCTCCGAGTTCCACAGGCTGCTTCCTTTTCAAACTTTTCCGGAACCTGCAAACCCCAGCCAGGGAAACCATAGGATGGGAGTGTATATATCCCACCATGGGGTGGCTCTCATTTGGTTTTCTTTCTAATTCTGTATTTCAAGAAAAAAACTGGTTGTTCTACAGTCATGGTAGTATGCAGCCACCAAAACTTTAAAATTGTTTTAACCAGTAACCGCTGGCCTCAGGCAACAGGTTTTGGCAGCCTGACCAACCAGGAACAGCTGCATCCCGACGGGGAACCAGACGGTCACACATGGACTCGGTGCTCTGCACTCACCGCTGAGTGCCCACAGTCCCCAGCAGTCTCACCAGAACCTCTGCCAAGCCATGTACACGCCTGAGCATTGCCCAGTGCAGAATTCCATCCCGTCCCTAAGCCAACAGCCTGCCGTGCTCGGAGGGACTGCGCCTGGCAGCTCAGGGCCCCCTCAGCACCGCAGACAACGTGCTCGCTCCTGGGGTTTTTGTTCTTACACTGAGTGGTCATCTCACGGTTCTGTGACCGTCTGTGTTGCCACGGTCTGTCTTCTTATTAGTACTCACCGCCGGACAACAGAGTTCATGGGGACAAAGCCGGAATCTGCTTGCTACAGTGCAGCTCCCCTGCCTGACCAGAAAATGGGCTCGTGGAATCTGCTGAATAAACACGTGGCTGTGTTGCAGGGGTGGGTGGTTAAAAAGCAGAACCATATTGTAACCAAAAATGAGGTCTCCCAGGTAACACCAATAGCAAAGGTGTTGAAACAATGCTTCACAAAGAGATTGTGATCATACATGCAATGCTGGCGGCGATTCCCAGAAGCACCTGAAGGTAGATTTTAATGGGGTCCTTTTCTGGTTCCAGAGAGTAGGAGAATGGTCCATGAGAGAGGAAATGGTTCGGGAACAACAACGTCTCAAAGCACAGGTAACCTAAGTGTCACCCGTCCTCAGGTGGCACCAGGAGCAATGCCTGTTCCCAGTCAACAAGTTTTCTCCAAGCCACTCAGAGACTGAAGCCCGGATCTCAGCATTTCATTTTCTCTCAACCCCACTGTGCTGAGTTGGGCTTCCTGGCAGTTGAGCCTGACGGCGATTCTCGATCGAGGGCTGTGTTGAGGGTGGACTCTCACGAGAGGACAAGTGACCGAGGCAGGACAGCGCAGGGGAAAGAGTCTATTCGAGAACGCGGTCTCCGCCGCAGCCTGGCTTCAGTGTGGTTCCTCGGCAGAGCTCTGCAGCGGGAATTACTGGACAGAGTTAGTCAGGCCTTGAGGCAAGTGCACTGGCCTTGGCCTTGGCCGTGGTCTGAAGGTGGTTGGATGGACGGGAGTCTTACCCTGTCATGTGGAGGTGGTTCCTCTTTGGCTGAGGGTGATTCTTAGGGAGGGAAAGGGCCTAAGTGGTTATCAGTCACCGGTCACAGCGGCAGGGAGATGGGGGCACCTCGGGGATCTGAGCGAGGCACCAACAGCACCCGGTGTCCAAGGCTGGAGCAGGCTTGTCAGCCTGGGTCTGCCGACAGTAAGCACCCTAGTACCTGCTGCGTTTTGTTCCTAACCCTACATTCCTATAATAAAGTTCCGTTTATAAATTAGGCATTCGGCACAGTAAGACATTAACAACAACTAATAATAACAAAGAACCATTTTAACACTGTGCTGTTATGAAAGGTACGTTGAGTGTGGCACGCTCTCCCCTCCCCACCACCCCGCCCCAGCAAAGCGATGATTCCCGCCCCAGGCAGGACGGAGAGGCAGATGTGAGATTTCCTCATGCTGTTCCGAAGAGCGCACAGTCTAAAACTTATGAGTTGTTTGTATCTGGAATTTTCCATTTCACATTTTCAGACCACGGTTGACTGCAGGTAATAGAAAGTAAACCGTGTATTTTTTTTCTGAGTTAAGACTCACCTAGCTCAGCAGCATATTTTTACAGAAAACACCCACACACACTGGAAGGCTGTAGTCGGATACACAGCCAGACAAATATCAACATGCAGGAACCTTGAGATATTAGGAAGAATAGTACGAGTGTGCCAAAAGATATTAGTTTAGCTACGTAATTAAGAGGAGAAAAGGCTTCTGTTAAATCTCATTGTATATCCCAAAGACACCATAATAGGTACTTGTAATAGGTACCTTGATAGAAGCCTATTAATAAAAGCCAAAAAACCGGGTTGCTGTGAGAAACTGGCAGAAGTCATCACATTATTTTTTTTTTAATTTAAGTGCAAGCAAGAGAAGAGCTTTTTCCCTTCCTCGTGCTTTGTTCAGGTTTTCTGGGCTCAGCCGAGCAGTGGTCTCTTGTTTAAGCTGCGTTTACATTACACTCATTCTGAGTTTCGTTTGAAGACTTACAGGTGGAAAACCCACAGACACGAACGCCCAAGATCACTGGCTTTAGGACAAGATCCGGATGTGGCGTGGCCAAATATTTGGGAAAACTGTTTTCAGAGGAGTCAAGTGCCGGCTTTTGTGCTGAACCCCAGGCCCCTCTGAATTCTTCGGCTCAGCCCACCCTCTGCAACCACAGGGACCACCGCACACCTCCTCCTCCTTCCTGTTTCCCCTTTCCTCAACCAGAGGGGTCTGTGTGGACCGAGCGGGTACCCAGGAGTGTGCACGCGGTGGTTCGAAGCCGCCACCAGCCACTGCGCCCGCTGCAGCGCTCGGCCGCCCTGCGGAAGAAAACAGTCCCAAGCGTTTGCCGCGTAGCCTTAAAAGGGAAAAATAGCGTATTTCAGAATGTAAAGGAAAGAGCAAATGGCACTCCTTGATTTTTAGTTCATTTGACTTAACTTTATTTCATCTAATGTATTTAATTCTGGTTTTGTCAGTAATTTCACAAACTTGAAAAAATCCCTGAACCCTGCTGTGTATCAGCCTCCCCGAGTATAAAATGGTGCTGTTGCGACTTACTCTGCGGTGCCGGCAGTGACTATTGTTCGCCCCTCGGACGTGCGCTGCTTCACTCCGGGGGAGGAACCCGCGCAGCCTGAACCCTGGTGGGGAGCTGGTCCCGCCACACCAGGCAGCCAAGAAGGCCAGACGCAGCCTCCCCCACGGCCCTCAGCAGCCAGGGGTGGGCCTGTGCCTTAAGCTTGGGTAGGATTGGGCCTTTGAATTCACAGTGGCAGGGAGAGGGTCGGAGTGGCCGCAGTGACACCCTGGGTCCAGGTGGCAGGGCTGCCGTGTTGGCCACAATGGGGGTGCCCCTTCACCTGTGCCATCACCAAGCACAGCTCTGTGCCCAGGAGCCGAGGCTCCTTGGCTCATGTCCACATTCCGGAACCTTCTGGAGCCAGCTTCCCAGAATTCATGGGCGCTCTACGACATCTTTGTATTTCCTTTTCACCTAATTCAGCCAAAGTCAGTTCCTCGGGTTTACTGCTGAGGAAACTGACTAAGAGACCTGGCCACCCCACAAAGCTGTTGGGAGGCCTGGCTGGGTGGTTTCGAGGGAAATTCCTTGGGAAAGGATGAACGTGGGATCCAGTGTCATGGGAGGAGGGCCAGCGAAGACCTCTGTGGAGGTGAAGGACGAGCAGCATGCAGGCCGTGTGCTCAGGTGCCTGCACCGTCAGGAAGGACTCAAGATCAGCAGGACACATCCAGGGACAGTGGTCGCCTGCGAGAAGTGCCAGCCAAAGGGCCTGGGCCAGGGACTCGGCAGGTGCAGGTGAGGTCAGTAGGTGAATAGAGCCTGTGGGGCAGAAACATCTGTGTCCTGACCACTGGAATGGGAGCTGCAGACAGGTGCAGGCGCTGCCTGCAGTCCGACCAGCGATCACTTTTCCTCTCCGGCTCCACACTCGGGTCTCTGACTTCTTGATTCCATTTCCCGCCTTCGAGATGCGGATGCTTCGGTCAACGCTCTATAAGCGTTCCAACTTTGAGAGTATGTATGTGCGTACACACACACACATTTTATCTCATCTTTTCAATAACTTCACAAGGGTGGCCAAGGCAATATTTTCACCTTTTCTACCCTTCCCCAGTCACATTTTTAGAGATGCAGACAGTGACTTGCCCTAACTCCAGGCAAGCAACTGGGAAAATGAGGGTCGAAACGGCTGCCCTGGTGGGTGGCTCCATTGGATGGAGCGCTGTCGTGCCCCAGAAGGTTGGAAGGTGTGAACCTGGCCTTCAGAGGTTTTGGGTTTTGTCCCCTGACGAGGGGTGTACGTATGGGAGGCAACCAATTGATATTTCTCTCTCACATCGGTGTTTCTTCTTTCTCTCTCTCAAAGCAATAAAATTAAAAAAAAAAAAAAACCACTGGCCCTTAGTCCAGGGTTCTCTCTTCTTCTCCACCATCGGTGCCACCTGAACATAACTTTGGGAAATCTGCGTGTAATCCTCTAGTAATAGATCCATCTCGAAAATTCACCTATCCCCACAGCAAACTTAATTTTATTTATATCGCTAGGTTTTTCATTTTCTTGTTCATTTAAAAGAGTAGTTTCTTAGTGTGCTGTACGCAAGCTGCCCACATCGATGACTACAAATGCTGTTCCGTGTATTTTTAAAAAGGGCGGCTGGTCCCTCGGCATGAGCTCTGACCCAGCGTCAGAGCCACGGTGTCTATTCACAGAGCCCGGCTTTCTGGCCAGAACGAGAGCTGCTGCCACTGACCGCGGAGCTCGAAGCCACAAAACGCCAGGTCGTCCACACACTGGGCCCTGAACTCCAGAACCAAAGGGGCAGGGACCAAAGGGGTACTTGTGGCCACATCCGAGTCCCTGGGTTTACGGGAAGGAAACTGCAGCAGTGAACCAGGGAGAGGCACCGCCAGCCACAGGGCTGGTGGACGTCCAGCCCAGGCCAGAACCCAGCTCTTGGCCAGCTAGTCCCTCAGCCCGCAGGTCAGCGAGGTTGGTGTTTCAGGCAGGTGTGGTTTTGAAGCTACCTGAGAATAAAGCTCTGTTGAGAACTGTCGAAGGTGTTCGGTATAAAGCTGAGATCATTTATCTGTCAATATTTTCAAGGCGCCTCTGCGGCAACCTGCCCTACTGGAGCCTTGGGACACGAGAAATGGGAAGTAAACTCTGGAATGACCCAAACCGTTCCAGACTCCACCAGATGTAGCTTCAGTGCCAGTCTGACTTCAGGGCCCGGACCTGCCTTCCACTTGCTGACTGTCTTAAATTCATCATGTTCCTCCTTTATTTTAGGAAACAAAGTCTCAGGCACATAACCTTAGGCCTGAGACCTGCTGAGCCTCCGCCTCTCTCTGCCTTCCTTCTTTCTTTCCTCTGGGCTGCCCTCCCCACATCTTAAAAAAAAAAGTACCCCCCCCCCAAAGTAAATTAACAGAAGTTTTAGCTTTAAGTTGACTGGAGGAGACGTTTTGGTGCATTTTTCATTTGCTAAACCAATTCAAGAATTTATTTTAAAGGATATTTTGCTCAGCATACATTCAGGAAGTATTAAAAGGCTTAAGAAAATAACTGAAGATTTAAGCTGAGACTTAAAAGAAGTATAAGTTTTTCCAACTTATTTTATCCCTTATGAAATTGAGAATGTTAGCCGTAAAATAGTATTCCCTTGCTGATTTAAGGGTAGAAACTTTTAACATAGAAGTAATTACCCAAAAGAGAGCTCGCCATCATCAAGAATACTGACTTTCTGATGAGAATTTAACACTTCACTATTTTTTCAATAATCATAATGCAACATACTTAAATAACAGTATGTATTACCTTCTTTGTAGTTAGAAAATAACTAAGATGTTTACCTCCTCCCCAAGAAAATAAGTCCTAAGAATCACTCTATACTTCAATCAAGGCAGGACAATTAAAGTTTTTTTTTAAGTAGTTTATTGATTTCCTTAAAAATAAATGTGTGTGGCTCAGTGGGCTGAGTGCCCACCTGCGAACCAAAGGGTTGCTGGTTTGATTCCCAGTCATGGCACATGCCTGGGTTTTGGGCCAGGTCCCCAGTAGGGGGCGCACGTGAGGCAACCACACATTGATATTTCTCTCCGTCTTTCTCCTTTCCTTCCTCTCTCTAAAAATAAATAAATAAAATCTTTAAGAAAAGAAAAGTGAGCCTCTATTCTTCTTACCATGAAACAGAATACTGAACTCTGCCCTTCAGGCATCCGACAGTCCTTCAAATGCTGCTCTTATCTATCACTGCTGGCCAGACAAACATAACTGGGCTTTGAGAAAAGGAAGAGAGGGAAGCCCTGGAGCCACTTGGGAAGCGGCAGGGGTGGGGCTGTCGGTCTGGAACACCCCCAGAGCAACAATGCTTGGACCACGGCCATTCGGCTTTCATCTGACCCTTGTCAATCAAAACATAATGAGAGTTTGAAGTATTGCATATAAAGAACCATATTCTGACGTTGATGTTCTGTCTCACTTGGCATCTTCCTGGATGTTTTACTTGTGAAAAGGCAATAACAGATTTTTTTCCTTGTCGCTGCAATTTGAATTCTGTATGCAACGGTAAGTAAGCATAATAAATTATAACATATGCCAAAAAATGTCAAAGCCGATTGGAAATCGGGCAACAGTGTGAAGGGGATTTTCTCATATGTTGAAAACCCTGGCCACAAACCTCCTGTGTTCCTAAATGTCCATTTTGCACTAAATTGTGAAATGCATCCATCAGTTGTAAGGGGAGTTACTGTAAAAGCTCCCCCGAAATACAAAATATATAGGATAAACTCGGTATCCATTCAATTAACTAAATGTCACTTGTTTGGATGAGTGTTTCATTTTAAATCAATCTCTCTCTCTCTTTCTCTCGGAAAAATTCCAGAACTTTCCATCTCTTGACCCTAGGGACAGACACTGCCCCGTGGGCTTCCTGGGGCAGAATCCCAAACCTCCCACTTAGACGGAAATTTAAAAGGGCACAAAAGTTCCTTCCACTCCCTTCGTTTCCAAGTCCAAAATATCTTTCAACAGGAAAAAGGGTGGGATGGCCCTTATTACCATTCTGTATTCCAATTGATCACCTGATCATTATTTTTGGAGAGAAAAGAACACCACCCACCCACCATGCACCGCTCCGGTGAGTGTAAGCCAGACCGCTCGAGGAACTAACCTGAAAATGGCTGAGTTTTTCTGGTGAGCGTTTGGGAGGGGAGCGGGGGGGCGGGGAGGAGGTAGGTAGAAAACTCCCCAAAAGGGCGCCCACACCCGTCCGAACCGGACGGACGCCAGGGGGCAGGAGGCGCTAGAGCTCCGACTTCCACAGCTGCTGGCGGCGGGGAGAGTGCACCTACTTTCCAGGTCGCCCTCGGGCTGTTTGTCGATTCTCCGGGCGCGCCGCCGACGGGCGGGTGGAGTCTGGACTCGGTCTAATCACCGCGAGGACGGCCGGGGCGCCGCCCGTGACAGCTACTGCAGCGCCGGCTCTGGAAGAGCCCGGGGCTACATTCCGCAAAACATCCCCGCAGACAGACGGCCTTGCTCGCGCGCTCTAACTGTCCTTTTTCACTTGTACGCTGTGAACTCCCTTTTGCAAAGGAGGGGCTTGTTGCAAACTCACCGGCCCAAGGCCTGTGCCTGGGTCTATTTTAATTTACCAAGAGGCAGCAGCGCGGGGGCGGGGGGGGGAGCTCGAACTGCTTAGGCATTTAAGTTCAGTTGTTCTTCTTTTGCAAATATGCTTCAGAGTGCCTGCACCCCCCACCCCCAAACTTCACACTGCTCTGGGTTTCGACTGGCGTCTCAGCGGCACTGCACAGAACTTTGCTCTCGGGCGTGCCAGTTTCGGGCAGAAACGACCACCCCTTCGCCGGACTCCCTCGCGTGCGGGGGTGGGAGCTGAGGTGGGCGGTCCTGGGTTGCAGGTATCTGCAGAGGTGGATCCATCTCAGCAGGCAGCCTAGGCGGAGCGCGACGCAGGGTGGGCGGGCAGCCCCGAGCTGCCCTTCCCCTCGCTCGCAAGACCAGCGGAGGAATCTTCTCTCTGCGACCCTGCCCGCTCTCGCCCCGCCTCCGGCCGCAGCAGCTGATTGGCAGGAATGGATGCCCAATCCGCGTCTCGGGAGCCTCCTCCCGGGACCGACGATTGGCTGCTTCGGAGTGGGGGTGCCAGGGGACGGATTTCCCTCAAAGCTCAGGCTCCGTCCCGAGCCCTGGGGAGGAGGAGTGGAGCCGCTCGGTTCGCGCCACGGAGCCGCGCGAGGCCGGGAGGGCCCGTAGTCCTCCCGGCGAGGTCCAGTCCCGCCCAGCCGCGCACCTGGCCCGTCCTTCGGGCCCAGCCTCGGCCGCAGCAGGTCGCCACAGGCAGCGCGCGGAGTCCTGGCACTTTCCGGAGGGGTCTTTTGCGCCTGCCCGGGGACTGACCGCGCGCTCTCGGGCTTACCTGTCCCGGCTGCAACACCTGCACTATGCACGCCGCCGGGACCCCGGGGGGCGCCTCTCCCGCGCGCCAGGGAGTCAGCCCCACCGGTTTGCAGCCAGTGCCGCCGCCCCTGCTGCCGCCACGGCGTGTGCTGCTCGTGCCGCTGCTCCTGTCACTGGTAAGCCGCGTCTCGGCACAGCCCGGTGCCCCCAGCATGGAGTCGCTGTCCTCGGATCTCCCGGGGGTGGCCGGGGTCCCCGCCGAGGAGGCTATAGTAATGGCGAACCGTGGGCTCCGGGTGCCCTTCGGCCGAGAGGTCTGGCTGGACCCCCTGCACGACCTGGTACTGCAAGTGCAGCCGGGGGACCGCTGCGCGGTGACCGTGCTGGACAACGACGCTCTCGCCCAGCGGCCCGGCCGCCTGCATCCCAAGCGCTTCCCGTGCGACTTCGGCCCTCGAGAGGTGAGTTACTCTCACCTGGGCGCGCGCAGCCCGTCGCGGGACCGCGTCCCGCTGCAGCTGCGCTACGACGCGCGCGGAGGAACGGCGGTGCTTCCCCTGGTGCTGGAAGTGGAGGTGGTCTTCTCGCAGCTGGAGGTGGTGACCAGGAACTTGCCCCTGGTCGTGGAGGAGCTCCTGGGGACCAGCAATGCCCTGGACGCGCGGAGCCTAGAGTTCGCCTACCAGCCTGAAACGGAGGAGTGTCGCGTGGGCGTCCTGTCCGGCTTGGGGACGCTGCCTCGATACGGGGAGCTGCTGAACTATCCGCAGGGCGCAGGGCCTGCCGGCGAGAGGGGCGCCGGGGAGCCCCTCCTGATGGACTGCAGAGCTTTCCAGGAGCTAGGCGTGCGCTACCGCCACACAGCGCCCAGTCGCTCCCCGAACCGTGACTGGGTGCCCATGGTGGTGGAGCTGCGCTCGCGAGGCGCCCCCGCGGGCAACCCTGCTTTGAAACGAGAGCACTTCCAAGTGCTGGTGAGAATCCGAGGAGGGGCCGAGAACACGGCGCCCAAGCCCAGCTTCGTGGCCATGATGATGATGGAGGTGGCCCAGTTTGTCCTGACCGCGCTGACTCCAGACATGCTGGCGGCAGAGGACGCAGAATCTCCCCCAGACCTGCTGATCTTCAACCTCACCTCTGCGCTCCAGCCCGGCCAAGGCTACCTGGTAAGCACCGACGATCGCAGCCTGCCCCTCTCCTCCTTCACCCAGAGAGACCTGCGCCTGCTGAAGATTGCCTACCAGCCACCCTCCGAGGACGCGGACCAGGAGCGAGTCTTCGAGTTTGAGCTCGAGGTGGTGGACCCGGAAGGAGCCGCCTCGGACCCCTTCGCCTTCATGGTGGTGGTGAAGCCCATGAACACGCTGGCGCCTGTGGTCACTCGCAACACGGGTCTTGTTCTCTACGAGGGCCAGTCCCGGCCCCTCACCGGCCCTCCAGGCATCGGCCCGCAGAACTTGGTCATTAGTGACGAGGACGACCTGGAGGCTGTGCAGCTGGAGGTGGTGGCTGGGCTCCGGCATGGACACCTCGTCCTTCTGGGCAGTGCCAGCGGCAGCTCTGCCCCCAAGACCTTCACAGTAGCTGAGCTGGCGGCCGGTCAGGTGGTCTACCATCACGATGACAAAGATGGCTCCCTGAGCGACAACCTGGTGCTGCGGATGGTAGACGGGGGGCGCAGGCACCAGGTGCAGTTCCTGTTCCCTATCACCTTGGTGCCCGTGGATGACCAGCCACCAGTCCTCAATGCTAACACGGGGCTGACGTTGGCGGAGGGCGAGGCAGCGCCGGTCCCGCCCTTCGCGCTGAGTGCCACTGACATGGACTCCGACGATGCCCTGCTGCTGTTTGTGCTGGAGGTGCCCCCCACAACAGGGCATCTGATTCTGCGCCAGACTCATCCTCCCGATGAGGCCGAGCAGCTCACCGGGAGCCCTTGGCAGAAACGGGGCGCGTTCTACGAGAAAACCGTGACCGAGTGGCGGCAGCAGGACATAAGGGCGGGGAGGCTGTTCTACGCACACACGGGGCCCCACAGTCCCCGGCCGGTGATGGACCAGTTCACATTTCGGGTGCAGGACAACCACGACCCCCCCAATCAGTCCGGGCCACAGAGGTTTGTGATCCGCGTTCATCCAGTGGACCGCCTCCCTCCGGAGCTGGGCAGCGGCTGTCCCCTGCGGATGGTGGTGCAGGAATCCAAGCTCACGCCGCTGAGGAAGAAGTGGCTGCGCTACACAGACCTGGACACCGACGACCGGGAGCTGCGCTACACGGTGACCCAGCCCCCGATGGACACAGACGAAAACCACACCCCAGCCCCGCTGGGCACCTTGGTCCTGACCGAAAACCCTTCGGTCGTGGTGGCCCACTTCACCCAAGCCCAGATCAACCACCACAAAATTGCCTACCGCCCCCCTGAGCAGGAACTGGGGGTGGCCGCCCGAGTGGCGCAGTTCCAGTTCCAGGTGGAGGACCGAGCGGGCAACACTGCGCCGGGCACCTTCACCCTGTACCTGCAGCCAGAGGACAACCAGCCGCCAGAGATCCTCAACACCGGCTTCACGGCCCCGGAGGGAGGCCGCCACACCCTGAGCGAGTCCGAGCTGCACGTGACAGATGTGGACACGAACGCGGCCCACATCACGTTCACCGTCACGCAGGCACCCAAGCACGGCCACCTGCGGGCGTCTGGTCGGATCCTGCGGGCAGGGGGCACTTTCCACTTGGAGGACATACAACAGGGCCGGATCTCCTATGACCACAGTGGGGACGCGTCCCTGACGGACAGCTGCTCCCTGGAGGTCAGCGACAGACACCACGTGGTGCCCATCACCCTCAGGGTGACAGTCCGGCCCAGGGAGGATGAGGTGCCGGTGCTGAGCCTTCCTGCCGGCACCCTGGGGACCTACCTGGACGTGTTAGAGAACGGAGCTAGTGAAATCACTGCTGGCGTGATCAAGGGGACCCCGGAGGGCGCAGAGCACCTGATGCTGACGTTCCTCTTGGAAGACCCGCCCTCGGATGGGGAAATCCTGGTCCATGGCACTCCTGCAGAGCGGTTCACCCAAAGGGACATCCTGGAGGGCTCCGTGGTCTACGCCCACACCGGTGGCGAGATAGGTCTGTTGCCCAAAGGGGACTCTTTCAACCTGAGTCTCTCGGGTACGTCTCAAGAATGGACAGTCGGTGGCAATTCCATCCAAAGAGTGACCGTGTGGGTGACCATCCTTCCTATCGACAGCCAGGCCCCGGAAGTTTCTGTAGGTGAACAGTTCGTAGTAACGGAAGGTGATAAGAGCATCATTACCTCGAGGCACATCAGTGCCGATGACGTGGACTCCCCAAATGATGACATCCTATGCACGATCATCACCCAGCCCACCTCCGGGTACGTGGAAAACATCTCCCCAGCCCCAGGCTCTGAGAAGTCGAGGGCAGGCATTGCCGTCAGCGCCTTCACCCTCAAAGACGTCAGGCAGGGGCACATCAACTACGTCCAGAGCATCCACAGCGGGGTGGAGCCCGTGGAGGACAGGTTCATGCTCCGCTGCTCGGACGGCATCAACTTTTCAGACAGACACTTCTTCCCCATCGTGATCATTCCCACCAACGACGAGCCGCCGGAACTGTTCCTGAGGGAGTTCGTGGTGATGGAAGGCATGAGCCTGGTGATCGACACGCCCATCCTCCACGCCGCCGACGCGGACGTCCCGCGGGAGGAGCTGACTTTCACTCTCACCCAGTCCCCCACCCACGGCCACGTCCTGAACCAACTGATCAACGGCACGGTGGTGGTGGAAAGCTTCACCTTGGACCAGATCGTGGAGAGTTCCAGCATCATCTACGAGCACGATGACTCGGAGACCCAGGAAGACAGCTTCGTGATTCAGCTCACCGATGGTAAGCACTCTGTGGAGAAGACAGTGCTCGTCATGGTCATCCCCGTGGACGACGAGACCCCCAGAATGGCCATTAACAATGGGCTGGAGATCGAAATTGGGGAAACCAAAATCGTGAACAACAAAATATTAAAGGCCACCGATTTGGATTCTGAAGACAGGTCCCTGGTTTACATCATCCGCTACGGCCCGGAGCATGGCTTATTGCAGAGACAAAGGCCAACAGGCGCCTTTGAAAATATCTCGCTGGGCATGAACTTCACCCAGGAGGACCTGGACAGCAGCTTACTTCGGTATGTCCATTCCGGGCGGGAGAGCACACGGGACCTGATTAAATTCGACGTGACGGATGGAACCAACGCCCTCATTGACCGCTACTTTTACGTCTCGGTTGGGGGCGTGGACATCGTCTTCCCTGATGTCATCAGTAAGGGAGTGTCCTTGAGGGAAGGCGGGAAAGTCACCCTGACGACAGACCTACTAAGCACCAGCGACTTGAACAGCCCTGACGAGCACCTGGTCTTCACCATCACCAGGGCTCCCGTGAGGGGCCTCTTAGGGTGCACAGACCACCCGGGGGTGCCCATCACGTCCTTCACTCAGCTCCAGCTGGCAGGCAACAAAATCTACTACGTCCACACGGCCGACGACGAGGTGAAGATGGACAGCTTCGAGTTTCAGGTCACTGACGGACGCAACCCCGTCTTCCGGACCTTCCGCATCTCCATCAGCGACGTGGACAACAAGAAGCCGGTGGTCACCCTCCACGACCTGGTCATCAGCGAAGGGGAGCACAAGCTGATCACGCCCTTTGAGCTCACAGTGGAAGACAGAGACACGCCCGACCGCCTGCTGAAGTTCACTGTCACCCAGATGCCCGTGCACGGCCAGCTCCTCCTCAACGGCAGCAGCCCCGCCGCGGTTTTCACCAAGCAAGACCTGAATGAGAACTTAATCAGCTATAGGCATGACGGCACCGAGTCGCGGGAGGACAGCTTCTCCTTCACGGTGACCGACGGGTCGCACGCAGACTTCTACGTCTTCCCCGACACAGTGTTTGAAACGCGGAAGCCCCAGGTCATGAGGATCCGGGTCTTAGCTGTCGACAACAGTGTCCCCCAGGTCGCCGTGAACAAAGGGGCCTCTTCGCTCCGCACTCTGGCCACGGGCCACTTGGGATTCGTGGTGACAAACAAAGTCCTGAAAGCGGAGGACAGGGACAGCCTGCACTCTTCTCTGCGGTTCGTGGTGACAGAGGCTCCGCGGCACGGCCACCTCCTCCACCTGGGCCAGGGCAACCACAGCGTCTTTGGGTTCACACAAGGTACGGCTTCTCCTTCTGTGTGACCAGTGGGCCGTCCGGGTCCTACTTCCAGAGGACACCGCTGTCCCTGGAAACTTTAGGAAGGGGGGCCTTGAATTCGAGTCCAGAGCAGGGACGGGGAGAGGCAGAAAGGGGAGCGGGGAGAATCGAGGGACGCTCTTTCCTCTGGGAGGACCACTCCTTTCTTGCCACCGGTCCCACTGCAGTGACCTTCATTAGGCTTCGATGGGTTTTGACAGCAGGAGCCAGGCTTTCCGGCTGCGCTCCAGGTCCCGCCCCCTGCCCTGAGCGGCCTGCTTTGGGCGCTGCAGACAGTTCGCAAAGCAGCTCAACCCCACAGGCGGGATGTGCTCTCTGAACCCTGGGCTCTGAATATTCAGATTAGTATTATTATCATCATCAAATATCATTCAAAGAGAGCCTCCAAATTTATATTTCTTTAATTTTTTAGGGCATTGTTCTAATACTGTTATAGTGGGTAGAAACTTTGTAGCTAAAATTAAAAGATGTATTTCTACTTTGCAGATTTTATAATTTTTTATATTTCAGGACAGACACCTGTCCAAAGACATAAGAAGTAAGCCCCTATCTAGATTTATAAAAATTATATGTACCAGGCATGTTACTATGGTACACCCAAGACAAGGGCGTGTAAGAAGGCATGACATATGAGAAGACAGTACATCTGTCACCAGAGTATGCCTCCACCCCATTATTAAGAACCCAAAGATATGTCAGAAAAATGCATACCATAAGGAGGGAATTATTTTATCTTGAAACTTCTCTCTGCCCTGTTTCAAGCGCAGTAACACACACTGCTGGCACCTGCCTTTGTCTGCATTCTTGAGGCTAAAGTGTTTCCCTAACCTGATTCTTCTGTGTGGGGACCCCACCTGAGCCAGGATGGGCCAGGGGCTGCAGCTGGGGGGCTGGCAGGGGAGCTGGGGTTCTCTGTTCTGGAAAAGGTGACTTTTACTGCCAAGGGCTCTGGGCGGCTTTCAGGAAAATCCCACCACAGGGGATGGACATGGGATCTGTCCTCTGTGGGCGGAGATGGAGTGTAACCCCCGGGCGTCCCCAGGGGGTATTCTTTTCCTGTCTAGTGTGGAGCTCTCAGATAAGCAAGGCGTTAGGAAACACAGACTTCTCAGAGCACAGGGTTCGAGTGAGCAGCTCCTCTGTGTTCGGCACTGGCAGCCAGCCCCACAGGCCAACCTCCCGAGTCTTGGCCGGAAGCCAGCATGTACCACAGGGCCCGCGGGGACAGGAAGGCTCCGAGGGCCGATGTCATGCTGGAGCAGCAGGAATCTTTTGTGGGAAAGCTTTCGGAGGACAGAGATGCAATCTTTGACGGGCATCTTTTCAGGGAAACTGCAGGGGATGAAAGGAAGCCGAGGACGGGCAAAGGTGGCTTTGAGTGTCCCTCAGCCGTTAGTTCATTCGCCAGCCATCGTCACGTAAAGACAAACCACACGTAAGGATCGAAATAACCACAGTAATGAGAAGGCAAATAACACAAACAATGCAGTCTTTGATAAATAAGTAGCAACACAAGAATAAACCCTGTGTTTCACGCACTCACAACTATAAACCTACTCTCTCCCCCTCCCCACCCACACATTGGAGGATTTAGAAAATGTTACTTTTCATCATCACTCCTCTGACCAAAAGAAGGATGTCAGAGATTTTTTTAAGGGGATTTCTGGGTGAAGACTGGCAAAGGTGCCGTTTGGTGACAGCGGCTGCTCTGCGGCCCCTCCCTGGACTCCCCGCGACTACCTTCTGCTGTCATGTGTCAGGGACGAAGAGTTACTAGTTTGTTCTAAAACAGCAAAGGTCAATCTTTAAGATTTCTTTTTTGAGCTAGATTGTCACATTCCTATAAGAACCCAAATAGTGACCAGGAAAGGTGCTGATGTTGACTCGCACGGCGCTCACTTCCGAGAGCGGGGACTGGGGGCCGGCCTCCCCCGCCAGCGATTTATGGAAGGAGATAAATGCGCGAACACAGACCAGCCCAATTGTAGGACAGCGGAGCCGCTCTGGGGCGGGGTGGGGGGTGGGGGGGGGTGCCATCTGCGCCTTTTTGCTTTATTATGAAGGGCTAAGCTCAGCCCGTTTTAATGGATTTTCAGTGCACTGAAGTCCGTTAACTCAGCGCGCAGGGCCAGAGAAGGTCATTCCTAAACTGACTAAATGACTGAGAGAAGAAAAAACGAATTCATTTCTGAAACGTATTAAATTTCATCAGTAGGGGACGTTCACAAGGCAGAATTAGACAAATTCGGGGAATTGTGTAGTTGTCCCTCTGAGGAGCTGGCCCTGCTCCCTCGACTCTGGGGCTAAGCCCTTTGTCTCAAGCACCTGAATTGTTTTTTCTTGCGGAAGATAATTTATAAATCACTCCCAGCAACTTCCTTGGAGTTTGAAGCAGGGTGTGGCTTCAGGCATGTTAATGGACTTCGACTGTTTCTTTAAACCCGTGGAATGAAAGGTTGTGTAGATATACCAAAATACATTTGATGCATGTTTAAAACATTTAGAAAAAAAATCTTGTTAGATGTTTCCTTAAGCAAGATGACATTTTGGCTACTAGGTTTCCTAATACTTCTGTGCCTGAAGAAACAAGTGTGTGCCTATATATAATCTGTAATAAGTTTCTGTTATTTTGAGAGGTGCCTCTGCACTGGCAGCCAGGATCAAAGCCTTCCCTCGCTGAGCGTTTGTGAGGCTCCTGCGGGATTATGAACTATTTGCAGACTGATAAAGAAAACGGAGTAGGTCCGCTCTGGCGGGCGTCCGTCTCCTGCCCTAACACAGAGGGAGACTTGGCCACTGGGCGTCAGCGAGTCACATTCGTCTCCTCTTGACTTCAACGATGTTCTTAAAAATCGATTTTGAAGTAGTGATTTATTTCAAGGAAACTATCTCCGAAGTACCATAGTTTTTTCAAAAAAGACATTAATTTAGAGACTGACTGTACCTAACAGTTTTCCCCCCTTTTCCTCCTCATAGAGCTTTTAGATTTTCTTACAAAATTAAAGAAGGGGTGGCGGTCTTGGGAAGGGCCTTCCCCACGTGACCAGGGGCTGTTGTCCTTGTGCCCAGCCCGTGGGGTCAGGGGCCGGGTCACTCACTTCTCACTACTAAACCGCAGGCTGTGAAAGCAAAGTGTTACAAGAGCAAAGTGTTACAAGTGCAGGGACTCCGCTCCCCGGTCCCTTAGAAGCCACACACAGAGGGTTCCTAGTGGGTCCTCTGCACCTCTGGGCTCTTTCATTTTTGGTGCCGGGACATTTGAGCCTTTGCTGAGTATTAGGCCCTGAGCAAAGGACTATGGGAAGGTGAAAAAAAAGTCCCAGAAGTCTTCAGTCTTCCAGCCAAGGGAGCCATGCAGAAAGCTAAAAATGACACGGGGCAGAAATGGGGGAAATTATAGTTCGATTGGAAAGGAACTACTGAGAGCAAAACAGTGTGACTTTGCTTTCTCTCCAAGCACCTCCACCAGCAGTTGGGCGCCTTCCCTGTTCAACCCCCGCGTCCCTCCTCGGTATCTCGCTGCACGCCGGTCGCCATTCACAGCTCTGTGAGCCCCTGGGGGAAGCCCACATTCCACCTCTGTGGACCAGTTTGTGGATTCTAATCCCTTGTGTGACCTAAGACTCTTCCTTGTAAAATCACTCTCTCATATGTAACGCCTTTAAACCTCATAGCAGGGATTTCGTGCAGCTCGTAAGGGGGGAGAACCCCGCGGGGCCCGCAGGGGCTGGGCTGTGTTGCGGAAGAGGTGTTGCTCTGATCTCGGTTTTGCGTGGCCTTGGAAACAGCTCCTCACTGCTTGGCATAGATCGAGTACCCATCTATTATGAGTATCCCCGAACGGAGTGTTTGCCTTCGCACGCTGTCACGGTAGCGTCATTAAGGAGGAGAACGGGTACAATAGATGAATTACATTTTTAAAATTGTGCGTTAACCAATAATAAAAACAAATTATACCAGGGAATTTGATTGCTAAAATCGGAAGCCGCAGAAAGGGCATTTCTTTTTTTTTTTTTTACCCCTCCTCCACAGGTTTGTTTTTGTGTTTTTTTTTTCCCAGAAAGGGCATTTCTGAGGTAGAATCATTTCTCCCCATGAGTAAGGGTTTTAGCTTTCATTAGATGCATTTTATTCTCTGTTCTAACATTAATTCATGATAACTGTTTCAGTGTAGGGGGTTTTAAAGTTCTGGGGTTTTTTATCTCTTTCAAAATGTGGGCTGCTTAAAATCAGCCAGCTGCACTGCAAGTGGCAAGAAAGTTCGCTGGAGGGCGGATGGGGCACCTGCTTGCTCCTGGGGCCAGTCCTGCAGGGAGGCCATGGGTGTGGCTACTCTGGTGCCAGGAAATCTTCCAAGCCCCAAAATATCTCCCTTTCCAGCTGTCACGGAGCCCCATATTTAGGCAGCCGCTGCTCTGGTGCATGAACATTCAAATGTCGTGCAGAGGGACAACACCTCACTATTATTACAACCCAATTCTTTTTTTAAAGCTTTATTATTACATTATTTATTTTTAGAGCGAGAAGAGAGGGAGAGAAACATCAGTGTGTGGTTGTGTCTCCAACGCCCCCTACTGGGGACCTGGCCTGCAACCCAGGCCTGTGCCCTGACTGGGAATCCAACCACCGACCCTTTGGTTCACAGGCTGGTACCCAATCCACTGAGCCACACCAGCCAGGGCTATAACCTAATTCTTCAGCTCTGTGTGAGGCACCGGGAAGCGGAAACCGAGGGGCTTAGAGACAGGAGACAGGAGAGAGGAGATCACAGTGCTTCCCTCCAGAGAAGGGGGTGGTGACAGCCAATAGGATTCCCTGAGTCTCTAGGTGAGCCCCAGTGATTAATCAATCATCTTGTCCTTTGGCTCTTTTCCAGCTGACATCGACGACATGAAAATATGCTACGTCTTAAGAGAAGGGTCTAACGCCACCAGCGACGTGTTCCAGTTCACCGTGGAAGACGGCGGTAAGTGCCCTGCCGCCTGTTCATGTAAACGAGGAGGGAGACTTCACGGGTCGCTCTCCGACATCACAGTGGATCTGTCTCGGGGTTGTGTTTTGCTCGCCTGGTCTTAGACAAAGTACATTTGCTGGTTGCTACAGAAAATCTTACCTGCTCACTCTGATGCAGCACGCCTCGGCAGTGACCTTAGGTAAGTGTTCTAGTTATTTCTGTTGTGTGACTCGCAAACACTGAGAAGAAAGGCCTGTATAAGCAGGACTCCTGTGTCCAGTCGTTCAGACGGTGCCCTGCGTCATGCCGGCTCAGGGTGACAAGAGGGTGCTGGAATTCCGCCCGGCTCCACTGGCTAGCCGTGCGCCACCCGGATGCCTCCCCGGTGTGTCTGCTCATGCGCACACTTGAAGTTGGTGCCTTTTCCAATTTGCACGGGGGCACTGGGGGCTCAAACACTGCTGGGAAACATGCCGCGTTCTGTGAAGGAAAGACGTGCCAGCCTCACCGATCTCAGTGCGTGTGCCGATTTCCTTAGCTGGGGGCACTTCGTGACTTCGTCTCCGTGACGTTTGTCTGGCGCAGTCCAGAGCATGCTGGGGGACGAGGACAGGACCCGCAACCTGAGTCTCCGGGCAGTGTTCTTGCTGTCACTCCTTCGGAGCACTGCCAGCTGCTCCCACACTTCTCAGCTCGCTCCCCCTAACCCTGTAGACAGGAAGAAAAAGGCGGCATCGAGGTTGGTCATAAAGGCGTGTCTGTCCTCACGCACTCGTGCGAGACTCAGAGGAACATCAGTGAGAATGTGCGTTGTGTGGACAGGACGCAGGAAGTGAGGGAACGGGTGTAAGGAAGGAGGGAGACGGAGAAAAGAAATGATTCAGAGGGAGTCATCGGTGTTCTTGTGATGCTTCTAAGATGGCACACGGCTGCCCTGGCCGGCGTGGCTCCGTGGGTCGGGCGTTGTCCCGTGGGCCAGAAGGTCTGGTTGGATTCCTGGTCAGGGCACAGGCCTGGGTTGCAGGTTCGATCCCCAATCCGGGCAAGTACGGGAGACAACTGATCGACGCTTCTCTCTCACATCGATGTTCCTCTCTCTCCCCCGCCCACCCCTTTCCGTCTCTCTGAAAGCAATGAAAAAATGCCCTTGGTGAGGACGCAATATAAATAGACAGACAGATAAAGTGGCACGTTGTGGTGCATTACCTCAGAGAAATTGCGTGCTTGCCCTTCACACCAGTCATAGCGCTGGTTTAAAATCTCAGCCGACGCAGCGGGGCCCAGCTGGGGAGCAGCACCCGCCGGGCGGGGCCAGAACAGCAAGTGTGTGTCCCCGGGGCTTCCACGGTTGTGTCCCTGCTGCAAGTCCGGCGCTTCACCAATGCGCTGCCTTTATTTGGATGGAACCGTAGGTTAGTAATCTGTGTGTCAATTAAGTGAATCTTAGAATAAAACCAAATTCTAAGAGGAAAACCAACTTGTACAAGAATCACCGGCTGCTCACACGAGAAACTCTGGTCAGCAAACTTTATTGTGGGGCTCAAAAACAATCTAGTCCGGGAAGCCTATTAAAATTCGAAGGCCAAATTATCGGTCCAGGACTCCATGTTTATCTCTAATAACGACTGAATAAACCTCCACAGCAAAAATACAGTTTTCTTTAAAACTGCAAAGTTTAAAATTCAGTGGCCATGATTCTAAGACATAGAATACTTCTTATAGTATTTATACTTCTTATAGTTTGCTTTTGTCTTCCTCATTGTATATACAGGGTTGGGCAAAAGCAGCTTTATATATAGTCATGTGGAAAATAATATAATAATTAGTAAATGATAATACAAGAATAAACTGTTTTGCATACTCACAACTTTAAGCCTACTTTTGCCCCCCATCCTGTTTATATATGTATGTGTGTGCGCACGCACACATGTACACATATATGTGCACATATGTACACGCACATGCACGCACGCGCGCACACTTACACGCTCTGTTATTCTGCACTCTTTTTTCTTTAGCTGGGTGGAATCGGGGCAGTTACTTTAGAATCCGAGTCTGTACTCAGTCTTTGGAAAGCATCACGGAGTGTATTTCAGAATATTAAGTCAGGAATGACTAGTTAAAGAGACTGGTTTTAGTTTTGGATTTGCCGAACATGTGGCCCAGCCTCCTCCGGCTGTGTTTACGGAAGTCAGAACTAAGTCATTTCAGGAGTTTTTCTCAAAAGTAGGGTTTCCGTGTGAGAGAAAAATCCAGAGGCAGGCTTACCCTTCTGCTTACTGACGTGGCATTTCTTACGTGCTGGTGAAGACACATTCATGATGTTTTTGACACTTCCCCAAGACAGGGGTGTCCCCAGGGATGGTGGCAGGTGCCTGCATCCCCGTGTCACGGCTGGAGGGCCCTCAGTCTCCGAGAAGCCAGGTGGCCTCTCCCAATGCAGCCACCCCCCCGCCCCCCAGGAAGCAGCCAAGCTGTCTCCAGACACTAGGTGATAACACCCCAGTGGGTCACCTGAGCTCAGCTGTTGTGACTTGCAATCACCTGCTCCAGGCAAGGATAGTAATCATATTCATAAACCTTGCCCCGGAAATTCTTTCAACATTTTATATCTGGGAAGCAAGTCAAGGCACTGTGGCCTAAAATTAAGAACTCTTCACTCGAAATTTTCTTTTCAATCCACTGAATGTCTCTCTCTTCAGGTCAACAAGAATGACTTTACGGCAGTAACCATCAGTGGGACAGATAAAACAAACAAACTACTGGGACAGATACAGCCCTTGAACCCCCTTAAAAATAAAGTGTAACTTTTAATTTCAGGGGTTAAAAATGAGAGAAAAGATGGAGGAGAACAGAAAGCTAAAAATCTTGTTTCAGATGTAATTGTATTATCATAACAGCCTGGCTCGCCGCAGAATTCTTCTGTTATGAGGTGGTAGTGGATGGGGACCCCCCGCCAGTAACGGCTGGTGCTTGGGACAGAGTTAGCACTTTGTTTTTGGAGGGCGTAGGGGCAGCCACCAGATAACAAGTGTCATGAGCTGCTGTCTGCAGCACAGGTAACGCCAGGATTTCCCCATCAGGGGGTCGGACCTCATAAACGTTGGCAGTATAGCACTTGTACCCCCCCCACACAGAGACCCTTAGATCTTCGCGTTCTTTCAGTCAGAGCTGGTCTTATATACGATTTATTATTACCTAATTCAATTTTGCTTTCATAGCCTCCCTGAAAGCTTGGTAAAAAAAAAAATAAATAAAACAAGCAAACAAAAAACCTCATTCCTATTTGGCAGATGAGAAAACCGAATCCCAGAAATGAGTAGCTGACCTCCCTCGAGGCGCAGGACCCGGCAGCTGGAGGCCGATTGGAAGCCCAGGTTTCTTTCCTCAGAAAAGAACTTCGGCACTTCCTCGGGTGGGTTTGGGGCGGGGAGGGGAGGCGTAGCGGCCCGACTTTTCTGGCTTCTCCAGGCCTGGGTTTTAGAAGCGTTTAACAGGTAAGAATGAAGCCAGGGTCGCCTCGGCAGACGGAGAAGGAGCTCTGGGGCCTGTGGAGTGTAGGTTTTTGTGTCCGTCCCTCCGAAGGCCAGTGCGTCCTTACAGGACCCTTCCCTGGCCTCACACGGTGATTCTTTCTTTAAAAACAACATGCGGAAAAATATTTATTCTTTCTAAAGTTCAAAGATGCACAAATCAAATCAACCTTCAGGTTGATACCTATTATAGGTACCATTTTATACCTACATCATCCATTAAATAAGAAAAACAAAACTTTAAAAAAAAATCACTTCCCAGGGGTTTACGGTGAAACCGGCCCATCTGAACCCTCTCTGCGAAGTTGTGAGCTGAGAAGACACTTTGGAAGGAGAGCCTGTGACTCCATGGTTGGAGTCGTGTGGCGGTATTACTCTGCTGGAGGCGTGGCTCGGCAGAGCAAAAACTTATGAACACACATATGTCACCATGGAAAAAACCTAGATATTAAATGCCTAATGAAAATAAAAAAGGCTTTTTAGCGATGGCATCCATATAACCAAATATGCAGCTCTCACAGTTCATAATTATAAAGTCTATCAGAGTGTAATCTAATTTTATAGTGATCACTTAGTAGTGAGATGTGTTTATCGGAAAATTAGTGAAAGATGTGAAAATATGATAGCAAAACTGGCCGTTCATCCCGGCATCTTGGCCCGTGGGCATTTGCAGATTCCTGGTTACCATCTCTCAGGTCACACGCCGAGGCCAGGAAAGGGGGCTGCCGTTCTCCGCAGCTTCGTCTAAGGGGCCCATGGCAGAGGGTGTGGGACCCCTGCCTATGGGCTCAGCTAAACTGCCTGCTGCTTCCTTCTCTTTGTCGCCCTTTACGGCTTCACGATGTCCCCCTAAGGGTGGCTCACACTGTGACAATAACACAGACCCCCGAACACATTCTCCTTGGATCGTCACCTCTTTGAGTTCCGATTCCAGCCCTAGCACGCTGGGATTTTGTGGAAAGGAAAAAAGCACATAGTCTTGTATCCCAATACAGTGCTTCCATCAGATTTGCTCTCCCCGTAATTGCTCCCTGTAATTTTCCTACAAAGTGTTCTACTGTGGAAGTGCTCCTGTCTCTTCTTAGTTTTCCCTGCAGAGAGCTCCCCTCGCTCCGCGTTACCCCATGAAAGCCCATCTCGCACACCTGCCCCAGATGTGTCCCACTGTCCACCCAAGTGACGCAGTCATGCTTCAGCCCCGGGCCCAAATGCCGTTTCCTCTGCAAAGCCACTCCCCACGTGAGGGTGGCAAAGTTTGTGCTTCTTCCCAGCCAGGGATGCTGCATTCTGAGCACAGGCAGCTGTGAAGACCCCAATAGTAGTGACGGAGCTCCCTCTCATCAAAAAAGGGTCATCGGTCTTTCATCATAGCACCCACCTGGGGTCGGGCACATGGCACAAGTTGAACAAATGCCAACGTGAATGAATAGATACATGGGGACAAGGAGCTCCTCTTTAATATACGGATCGATGCTAAATGGTATTCTAAGGAAAGCGCCTACAGAAATAATTCCCGGCGTACCCGCTGCATTCCTCCACAGCAGCCTCTCATCCTGGCATTAATTTAAATCCCTGAGGCACCAGGGAAGATTGTCGGTAAAGCTTTCACATTTAAACACATGAAATTAACTGCTGTGAAAATTCCTTCGAAACCGTCAGCAAAGCATCCTTAAGATTGAAGAGACTCGAGGTAACCACAAGTCCAAAGCTCATGTTATTCTTAAGACATTCTTTTCAGAAGAAGAAAAGTTGCCAGGATAGTACATTAACTATTCTACCATTTTCACATTTAAAGAGAAACAAACTTTTTCTTTATTTTCTACAGTGTGTGGTTGCCTCTCACACAGCCCCCACCGGGGACCTGGCCTGCAACCCAGGCATGTGCCCTGACTGGGAACCAAACCAACGACCCCTTGGTTCGCAAGCCGGAGCTCCATCTATTGAGCTACACCTGCCAGGCCCAAACTTTTTCTATAAATCTCTGAAATTTTAAGTATTTTTAATGTCCCTGTATTTTCACCTCGTGGGACGTGAGACAACATTTTGCCAGGTACGGAAGCAGAAAGCTCTGTTAGCAGAAAGTATCCTCAGCCCTCATTGCAAAGTCAGTATGTAAATTTGTATGAGTTTCTTATTTGCTTGCTTGTTTTCAGTGTCAGGGCCTCGGCATCAGATTGTAGAGCTTCGTGTTTAGGCATAAGAGAGAATAAGGCTCAGGCTGCATGGCATAGTGAGGAGGAGGAGCCCGGGGAACACCGGTTTGCTGCCCGCCCCCACCACCACCACCGCACAGGCGTGCCCTCGAGGGGCAGGCAGTCCTTCTCCTGGCTTGGGCCCTGAACCTGGGGTGTCATCCTGATGCCTGAGCCGGCTGTTGTAATGAATCTGTCTCACTGCCAGACACGTGTCACCGCTCTCTTTGATGCCCGGTTTCCCATCCACCAAGATCCTTCATTCGTGTGCAACTGAAGGTTGTAAATAGCATCTTGACAGAGCAGGAGAGGCTGCGGACTCACTTCTGTAAGTGAAATATCGGTGAAGGCCAAGGCTTTGGGGTTTTATTCCGTATTTGACAGTTGAATATGCAGACATTCAACAAAAAGGCTGGAAACACTTCATTCCACTTAGAAGGAGCCCACGTTTTTCCCAGGGTTTTAGGCAAAGTCATCCCTGATAATTAGCCTGAATTTAAAGCAAGGGCAAGAAACTATAAGGGCCCCAAGTCGGAAACCAAGGCCTGGGAACCGGCATTAGAAGATCACACAGACAGACTCTGCTCAGAGGAAAAACACAAGCGTTCTTGGCAATGAAACTAGTTGCTGCCGGGAACCGGAAGAAAGACACTAAGGCCCCGGAGTCCTAATAAGACTGTGCAGTGATGCCAGGCAGCGGCGCAAGCACTTCTCATCCGAGAGAGAGCGGAAGGCCTGCTAGAACCTAGTCCTGGGAGCGGGTGCCGGCTATTGGGGCAAAGTGCCGGTAGCCCCCCTTTTCTCACTGAGCTGCACTGCACAGTACCCCGAGGTCTTTCTGTGTCAGATCTCTGCCTTTTTTTTTTTTTTTTATTTTTGAAGAAGAAGGGAGAGAGAGTGAGTGAGAGAGAGAGAGAGAGAGAAACATCGACTTGCTCCACTCATCCATGCGTTCACTGGTTTCTTCTTGTATGTGCCCTGACCAGGGATCGAACCCGCAACCTCAGCATATCGGGATGACGGGATGATGCTCTCACCAATCGAGCCACCCCACCAGGGCCCCATCAGGTCTCTGCCTTTGAAAGTATGAGTCTTTAACATACCTATAGAGTCCATGACAGAAGTTATACCTTTTACATAGGAAAGTATAAACTAAAGAGTATCAGTTATTATTCTTTAGGTTCGTTTCAAAATTATATGGCCTGTAGATATAGTATTTTTATTGGCTTTAGCTTAGAAGAAACTTTTCTTAAATTGTTCAATCTTTCAATGAAAATGAACTCTCATTAGTCACATTCTAGAGGTTGAGCACGATTTTTTAATTTACATTCAAAACACATGATAGCCACGTTTTAAAAACTAAGCAATCTTTCATTAGTCATTAAAATGTCATAATCTCAAACCGAATATTTATGTGTGACATGCATTATACACTCAATGATACCCCGTTCTGTGTTTTTAAGTTTGCTCTGGGTTGCTGGGGAAACTGAAGCAGCAGTGACGGGTCTAGACCATAGTTGTAACT
>PVJI01008909.1:0-68363 GCA_004026765.1 Micronycteris hirsuta
TTCTTGAGCTGCCTGATAACATATGCTTTGAACTCAATGTCTGATAGTTGGCTTGCCTCTGTTTCATTTATCATTCTTTCTGGGGCTTCCTCCTTTCCTTTCATTTGGGGATTGTTTCTTTGTCTTCCCATTGTTTGTGGGATTCTTCTTGCTAGCCTCTGGTTCTTAAACTGATCTGTCAAGTTCTCTGAAGCAGCAACGTTAATTTTGTGTCACACTCTCTTTTTTGGGCTGCCTCTTGTCTGGGCCCCACTCTATTCTCTTCACAATTCCTGGTTTTAATGTCTCACCTGTTGATAAATAAGCTTGGGGAAGGGAGATAAGGAAGGAAAAGAAAGCAAAAGAAAAGGAAAAGGAAAGATAAAGAAGAGAATAATTTGAAAATAACATAAAATAAAATATAGTAAAAAATAGGAAATAAAAGGAAGAGAAAACTAGGAATACCAAATGAAGGGAAGGTAGCAGGAGTTAAAAGAATACAGAGTGACAGATAGGAAGGAGGGTGGGGAAAAACAACCAAAGAAACAAAGAGAAAACGAGAGAAATAAAAAAAATAAAAAATAAATAAAAAAAATAGTTTTGTTGGCTGGCTTCAACAGTGTCATGCTGGGGAGGTCTGCTGGCTTCGTGGGCTGCACTCTCAGCTGCCGTTCCGCCACCCACGGAGTTGCCGGGAGTTTGCAGCACCTCCTCAGGGCCGCCTGACCCCCACCCTGAGTCAGAGTTTATGATGTCTGTGCCCCCCTCAGTGGGGCTCAATGTAGCTCCTCTGTTTCTCCGGCTCGGAGGGACTCAACACGCAGGTCTGGGTTGTGTCTCAGGCCCTCCTGGTGTGAGCTCCGCGCCCCTGCCTTGGCGGATCACTTTTGTCTCTGAAATCGAAGCTTGCAAGCCGTAGGCCTGGGCGCCTGGTCGGGCACCTACGCCAGCCGCCCCGACTGGTTCCATCGGGTGCGCGCCCAATCCAGGAGCTCTGCTTGGGTTCCCCTTTCAATTCAGGCTCCAATTCCTCCCGCTGGGATCCCCAGCCTCTGCAGATCAGTCCCCAGGTACGCACCAACCTCCGGACTGCTGGGGACCAAGGCTCTTCCAACAGACGTGCACGTCTGCTTTGGCAACTCACACACCCCAATCCAGCTCCCTCCCACGGATCCTGGAGCAAACCGGGAAGCTGCTGCTACTGGATCCGCAGACCTCCCGGCTCCCCATGAGGCCCGAGGGACCCCTTCCCTCCGCAGCAGTCTCCCTACCAGCTGATCTTTCAGTTTTATGCGCAGTCCTGGTTGCCAATCTTCCCAGACACCGGAATACAGCTGGGTGATCACTCTGCTCCTCAGAAAATCGGCCAGATATCCCGCCAGTGGTCCGGAGGAAAGCGATCACGCTTCCTCCTTCTCCGCCGCCATCTTTCGCCGCCCTAATTTTATTTATTATTAAAAAACAATTCAGCCCTGGTAAAGTTGGTGAGCAGATATCAGATTTATATATTTATTTGGGAAAAGCTGTTGTGGTAGATACCTAGTATTGAATAATATTACAGATATTATTCTATATAAATTTGGGATACAAACAGGATTTTAGCAATTCGGTCCAAGATTAACACATTATGTTTTAAAAATCATAATGAATAAATTGCATGATATTTTAGAAAATTTCTTAAATATTATATTAATTATATTCTTTACTTAAGTTTTGGATTACTCCTCAACATAATTTTGAGGAGCAGATTAATAACTAGATTATAATATTAGATTAATTCCTAAATTTTTAACTGTAAATTGTAGGAATAAGTTTGAAGTTTATATTGTATGAAGTCTTGTATAACATACTTATTAAAATTATAGAGAATTATAGTCAATATAGAGAGAATATTGAGATAATAGTATTGTTATTGGCTATAATCTGGCACCCTGCTTGCCAGAGGATGTCTTCTTATTAGTTAAATAGAATAAATTATAAGTTGATAAGATTCCCTTAAAGACAGTAAGTAAGATAATAATTATCTGGCTGATGAGTGTTGTTACCCGACCCAAAGTAGGGGTCCTAGTGATGATTTGGCAATGCGGCGATTTTGGAGTTTCCTTTTTCTTTAGCCGGGAGACGGGAGACAGGCTGCCAGTGGCTTTTTGGGGCAGCCAGGGGGTCTTATGTATTCTGTGGAAAAAACATAGAGACACCTCCTTCCCCCAAATCAACCTTACACCTGGCCTCTTTTTACTGTAAAGTTTAAGTTTAGATTAAAAAATTATAAATCCTGGATTTCCACAGTTTATTTAGAAAACACCTACAAGTTATGGCTTTCACAGCAGGTTTAACAGATTAAACATCAAGTGTTTTAGCTTTTTCTATTTCAAGTATTAAAGAAAAATGAGGCTATTAAACATGAATATTTGCTTAAAAGTGATAATGCACATTTGCCTATAAATATATTTTGGAGATATATCAATCTTGATGTTTAAAACCTCTACAGTATCTTTATAATGTGCGGCCTCTTTTTATTTTATGAGGCAAAAAATTTTTACTATTATTTTTGATATGGTTGTTTAAGAATTTTTGATGGAAGATTAAAAGCAAACTTTTGACAGCATTTTTGCTGACCTTCTAGTGAGGGGGGTTTGTGGAAGAGCCAGCTGGCCCCCCCGTAGTCTTGTGAACTATTTTCAGAAGTTGATACATTCCTCTGATGAATCATTTACCCGTCAAGTGCCTTTAGTGACCTTCATTAGCCAATTTTTTTTATGGGGAGGTAGCCAGTCTCCCCAATAACTGAGTTAAAAATTGGTGTTATGTTTTCCGCAAAAAATGGCTGGTTTTTTCTGGAAGACTGTACACTTATATTTCATTTTTATAATAAAATGGTCACAGCTTTGGCACAAGGAGGAATTAGATTGAAAACATACATATTTCTTTTAAGCTTACTAATTATTTGAGAAGAATAATCATAAATGACTTTGGAGTAGACTGTGGGAACAAATTATAAGCAATATAGAATAATATTAGATATTATTTCTATTGTTAGGGGTTTAGTGAAAATGCCTTGAAACAAAAATGAAACTTAAATTAGCATTTTAAAGCTTAATTCTATAAAGAAATATCAGTTTACTGTAAACATCTGTTATACTGGGTTTTCAGGAAGATATTATTCAGATTTTTACCTATAGCCTAGAATTTTTTATTAAGAGACAATCCTGAGTGGTAGATGAAATGGCCAAGCGAAACTTTCTTTCTAACTTGGACACCTGCTAAGCTTTTTCCTTCCTAATTTCATTTCAAAACTTAATACATACAATTTACAGTCTTGCCTTCAATCCTATCTTATACTACCTGGCAAATATGCCAACCTCTGACTAGCATTCTTTTCTTCACTTCCTCCTTCCCTCTTTTCCTTAAACCTATTTCCTTTTCTAATTTGGACACCTGTCAAGCTTTTTTTCCTTCAATTCTATCTTATCATTCATAACTTACCTGACCTTTGTTAAAATACATATATAATTCAGTTTGGCTATAAAGTATTATAGATTACAACACTATGATTTTATGACTTTAATATTTGAAGTGACATACATAAGGTTTATTCATAGATATATATGAAGTAATATATATATGGTATTATATGTAATAAGTATCATTTATATAATTAATAAAAGTACATGGTCATAATAGCTTATGAATATATATAAATGGCTATTATGTTATTACATTTTTATAATTATGCAGTATTAAAACGGCACATAGCTGTTTATCAATGCAGGCTTCATTTATTTGCCATATGCCTTTTTTAATATTTTATTTCTTAATTTTAATGATAAACTTAGAGGTTATTCAGAAACATGACTGCAAACTCTAAATGCACACAAAGCTGTACTCAACCAATGTGAGTCCTTTAAAACCAAGGCAGCAGTACCAAAATGTATTTGCAAATTATATTATAAATGGTAGCTTTGGAATGTTATTTCTTGCTACCTGATGTCATTGTAATTTTTACCTAACATATTTTTAATTAAATGCAGAAAATCCCTATAATAGGAAAATATTTAGTATTTTTAAAAATCTGAATTAGGTTAAAATATTGTCTAAATAATTTAAAACAACCACAATTTTTAAAACTATATGTTAGATTATGAACCACTTAAAAATAAACAGTAACATATATTCTTCAAATTATTTAAGATTACGATTTTGGGGGGTCAAATGCAGAGATTAGGGTGAATTTTTGAGAGATGGGGGAAGCCTGATTGGATTCACAACCCCTAGCCGACTTGTTCTGTGGGGGTGTGCCCACAGAATTCAGGCGCAGGCCGTTACCATGGAGAAAAGCCGACGCTGGGCCTCTCCATTCTACCTTGGAGGTGCGTCTTTATGACATCACCAGACATGGCTTCCAGCCCTGTAGTTTTTGCCTGCAGCGGCCATCTCAATTGTAGGCAGGGGGTGGCCTAGCACGTGTTAGGTTAATGTTTCTTAGCCTTTCTTTGTTAAAAGAGATGAAAAAGAAGTCAGGCCCTTTGTCCCTGCCCCTATTGCTGAGCGCTATTGAGCCGCTTCCTGCTAGCTATGTTTTTTTTTTTTGTTAAGAGATGGTAAAGAAATTGGCTTGGGAGACAGAGGAGTGAACTTTTCAAGCTATGGATTTTTTAAGTTATTGCTTTTTCTTTCCTTGAAGAGCGCTGCCTAAGCTGCCGATTTTTCTACCTTTCCTTCACCTGCGCCCAGGAAGGTCCTTCTTAGTTTTCGGGAGGAGGGAGCCCGTCCCACCCCGACTGCAGGAGAAGCAAGCCGAGCCGTGCCTCCATCGGCAGGCAGGGCCCCGGGCAAACCATGGAGTGAGATCTTTTTTGCTATTGTTTGATTCAAACGGGTAGTGCTGGCGGATTCATTAGTTCTCCCAGCCAGCGTGCGCAACACCCGCGCGTCCCGGCATCTCTTGCCGCCGCCCCGGGGAGCCCAATTCTCTCCCCTGCCCTGCATCGAACGTGGCCTGGGCGACGGCGAGGGGTTCCGCCCTCGCTCCCATTGGGCTGGTTGGCACGACTGAGTTGTGCGCTCAGGGCTTTTGTTAACAAGTGGCAAACTTTATATAACCAGCGGTACAAAATCCGCTCCTCTGGATTTGTACAGATACATTCTTTAAATTTTTCATGGCCAAAAACGTTTTTTGTACCGGTTCTTACCCCTATCCCACTCCAGACGACTCTTGGCTGTCGGGTTCCTATTCACTGGAACTATTACCGGCATCCTCCACCTTGAAGTGGGGGGTCACGGTCCTTGGCAATGCCTGTTTGGGCCCCACGTATGGGCACCATTTGTCGCGGATTTCGACCTGCAAAATCCTTGGGGGTCCTCCCCGATCACGTGAATCAATCTTACCCAGAGACACGCTTGGAGGTGAGAATCCGGCGGCCACGGGTCTCCTCCACCATCCCCATCTTGGGGAGAAAGACCTCGTGGGTTGCTTAGCTGGGGCTTTTATTAGAGGCATTAAGACACATTTACATTGGGTTGATTATTCATGGGATTAAGCAGAACAGGTAGGATTACTCATAGCAGGGCATTAGGATGTAAATTCAGGTCCGGTGTCAGATAGGACCAGGTTAAAGTAATATGCAGGAGTCAGCAAGCCAGAACTTTTTAAGATACATTTTTGCCAAATTCCTATTAGAGAATTTCCATTCCACAGACATGATCCACACTTGCTCACACGGGAATCACATGGAGCTGTGCTCAAAACGTGTAAATTCTCAGGACTCTGTGTTTACACACGTGTAGAAATCACTGCCACACCACTGTAATCAAAACAGCCTGGTATTTACATAAGAACAGACACACAGACCAATGGAACCCAACAGAGAGCCCAGAAATAAATCCAAGTCTCCATGGTCAATTAACATGTGAGAGAGGGGGCAGAAGCATAAAATGGAGTAAAAATAGCCTCTTCAACAAATGGTGCTGGGGACCTGGACAGCTACATGGAAAAAAATGAAACTCAATCACCAACTTACACCATACAGAAAAATAAATTCAAGGTGGATAAAAGACTTAAATATGTCATGACATAAGCTGTGACATAAATAGAAGTTCATTTTTACAATGGGGTGTTAAAATCTCCTAGTATAATTCTACTGCTGTCAATATCTTTCTTAAAGTCCTCCTGATTTTCCTTATATATTTGGGAGCTCCTTTTTTGGATACATATATATTTATAATGTTTATGTCTTTTTGATGGATTCTTCCCTTGAGTATTATGAACTGACACAATATTACTTGGAATATTTTATCACTTGGAATGTTTCTTGCCATTTCCATCTAGCTTGTAGTGTTTCTGTTGAGAAATCTTCTGCTAGCCTTATCAGGGGCTCCCTGGTATGTTACTTCCTGGTTCTCCCTGCTGCCTTTAAGAGTCTCTCTTTGTCCTTGATATTCGCTATTTTAGTTATGATGTGTCTTGCATTGGCTTCTTGAGTTTCTCTTGATTGGGCCCTCCCCAGCTTCCTGGACTTGTGTGAGTTTTTCTCTCATCCAGTTAGAGAAGTTTTTCCATCATTACTTTTTCAAATAGGTTTTCTATCCCTTGCTCCTCTTCTTCTCCTTCTGGTATTCCTATTATACAGATACTGTTATGTTTCATATTGTCCTGTAGTTCCCTTAACATCTCTTCATTATTTTTTAGTCTTTTTTCTTTTTCTTGTTTTTCTGAGAGTATTTCTACCTTGTTCTCCAGTTCAGTGATTCGATCCTCTGGTCCATCTAGCCTGCTTTGGATTCCTTCTTCTGTGTTCTTCATTTCTGAAATTGTATTGTTCATTTCCTCTTGGATCTTGTTGATTGTTTCTAGTCCTTTTTCATGTTGATATAGTTTTCAGTGAGCTCATCATAGTTTCCCTGTCATTTTCTCTGTAAGCTCATTGAGCTTCCTTCTAACTATTCTTTTGAACTCAATATCTGAGAGTTGACTTCTGTCTGTTGCATTTAGTACTTTTTCTGAGGATTCCTCCTTTCCTATTGATTATGGTTGTTTCTTTATCTTCCCATTATTAGACTCTTCTTGTTTGCTTCTGCTTCTTAAATTCATCCTTTCTTACTCCCTGACTTTGTGGTGTGAACTTCTATGGTAGAATACCTATGAGATTCAGTGGTGCGGTCTCCTTGATCTCCTGAACTTGATGTTCTTTGAATGCTGTTTACACCATTTATGTTGGTTCATTGTATGTAATTGGGTTTTTATTGTTGTTGGGTCTTTCTCTGTGGGGGACCTTCCCTCTAAATTGCTGACTGAAGGTCACTTCACCAAGATGTTGTATGCTGTTGTACATGTGCTGCCATAAAAAAGCCACAAAGCCCAGGAAACAAACCTACACCCACAAACATAACTCCCCCTCCCCACAATCCCACTATCAAAAGCAAACAAACCAGTATTAATAAGGCTGTAAAGAGATTTAGCCTATTATAAGAAAGGAGAGTGAATGTGAGATGACCTACTAAAAGAAAAATAATTTTGAGAGGGTAGAGTGGGGAGCACTAATAAGATTTGGGAGTCAGAGCAATGTGAAGAGAGAAAGTAAAGTTCACATCATAAATAAAAAAGAGAATTAAGAAGCCAGATATGCATAAATTTGATGGACAAGTAATGAATATTAAAAAGCTATTTGGCTCCACTCCAGGAAGACAAACAACCCAATAAAAAATGGGCAAAAGACTTGAACAGACACTTCTCCAAGGAGGACATACAGAGGGACCAGAAACATATGAACAGATATTCACCATCACTAGCCATCAGATACAAATTAAAACCACAATGAGATACCACTTCACATGGGTCAGAATGGCCATCATAAACAAATCAGCAAACAAGTGTTTGAGAGGATGTGGATAAAAGGGAACCCTAGGTGCACTGTTGGTGGGAATGCAGACTGGTGAAGCCACTGTGGAAAACAGTATGGAATTTCCTCAGAAACTAAAATTGAACTGCCTTTTGACGCATAAATTCCACTGCTTGGAATATACTCTAAGAATACTGAAACATCAATCCTAAAAACCTATGCACTCCAATGTTCATAGCCACAGAATTTACAATAGCCAAGTGCTGGGAACAACCTAAGTGCCCGTCTACAAATGAGTGGATCAAGAAACTATGGTACATTTACACAATGGAATTCTGTGCAGCAGAGAGAAAGAAGGAGCTCCTACCTTTTGTGACAACATGGATGGAACTGGAGAGCATTATGCTAAGTGAAATAAGCCAGGCGGTGAGGGACAAATACCATATGATGTCATCTTTAACTGGAACATAATCAACAAAAGAAAAATGCAAACAAAATATAACCAGAGACATTGAAGTTAAGAACAATCTAACAATAGCCAGAGGGGAGGGGGGAGGGGACAGTGAGGCGAAGGGTTTTCAGGAACTACTATAAATGACACATGGACAAAACCAAGGAAAAGGGTGGAAGCAAGGGAGAGAGGTGGGTTTGGCTGGGGTGGGTGGGAGTGGTGGGGAGAAAATGCAGACAAGTCTAATTGAACAACAATAAAGTAATTTTCTAAAGGAATAAATGTTTAAAGGGGAAAAAAGGGTATTTGGGTAAGAAAATATAAAAAATCATTGAGGAGACCACAGTGGATTTTTTCTTGGTAGCTTCTAGCATTTACCACTGTTTTTTTCCTTTGGGGTCCGTGTTTGTTGACATCAGATGGTGTCCCCTTCTGACTTTAGGCAGCTTGGTCAAGACTTCTAATGATATAGTCACTTTGGCTGTTTTCTTCAGTTGTTAATCTTGTCACTCTAAACTTCAGCAATCAGGCTTAAGTCCCATAGGATGGGACAGAATCACTCCTGGTGTTGGGGCTATTGTTTCCCATCAGGCTGCTGATGCTTGGTGGGGAGTGTTCTGCCTAAGTAAGATGGCTGATGCTGTATGGGGGATGACTCAGCAATGGGATCCCAGCATCTACTCTCTCAGTTTTCTCCCCAAGGCTTCCAACCCTAGTCTCTTTTAAGGCATCACTAGCCCACTCTGCCCCCGCCTTTGCCAGAGCCCAGGGTAAGTGGCTGCAAAGGAAAATTTGTGTGTTGTCCTTTTAAACAGCTTTGGTATCTCCAGCTGTCATCTCTGGCAAAAAGTAACCCTGTTACTTTGCACCACTGGTTGTTATCTGTGTACTTTTTGGGCTCTGGTGTTCTAGGCTGGGGATCCTAGCTTCGGTTTTAGACCCCACTCTTCTCAGGAGGATCCAACTGGTCGCCTAATTATCCCTCAGGCAGTACCATCTGTGGGCTCCCAGCCATCCTTCTCAAGTCTCCACCACACTCCCTTCCAGTCAGGTTGTGCTAAAGCTGATTCTTCTGTCTGTTGGAGTTTATAAGTATTCTCTCTCGCTATTGTTCAGTTAGTTCCAAATGATTTCTCCACAATTTATTTGTAATTCCAGATTACTCCTGGGAGGAGGTTAGTGTGACTTCCATTCACTCCTCTGCCATCTTTCTGAATCTCTGATTTCATAAATGGATATCACAGGAACAAATCCTGAGGTGGACTACATAGGTATTCAGGAACCTGGCCTTCAGTCTTCAGCGGCCTGAGCACTGCCTACTAATGGCTCATAGTTAAGTTCCTCTCAAGGAATGTCCTGGGCAGGAGGGAGCTGGCCTCTCTTAGATTATCTTGCAACTAAAGACTGATCCACATGGGGTACAGTGGCTTGACCTACTTGCTTCCACTGGAAATAACTTTGGAGGGCTATCTCAGCCTTAGCACTGTGCTTGGCTGAGGCCTTATTGCGACTACACCCAAGTTAGTTCTTCCCAGCCCTGCTTTCCTCATCCCTTCAGAGATGCTGTTCTCTAGAATGTTCCCCAGAAATCCTCCTGAGAACAAGTCCCTATCTTGGAACCTGTTTCCCAGGGTTGCAGACCTAAGAGAGTAGCCAAGTCGCAGTTGGTTAAATGTGATAAGCACAGGGCTCAGCACAGTGCTTGCCATATCATGAGGACTGTTAGTGACAGCTGTTATTTGCTATGGAGGTCATTGGTTCCCAGCCTTGGCTGAATATCAAAATCAGCTATGAAGCTCAGAAAAAAAAAAAAAAGGGTCCAGAGGCCTAAGACACTTTCCTAGAAATTTTGATTCAGTGGGACTGAAACAAGCCCAATTTCTGTATTTTTAGAAGTTCCACAAGTGTTTCTGATGGACACCAAGAGCTGAGAAACTGTGACCTACCACTCTCATCTCTTTAATTTACAGGCAAGAACCATAGACCCATGCAGAGTGAAACGACCTGTCAAGGGTAGACAGGTACTTAGCTGCCCAGATAGGGCTCAAATCATTAATCCTGAGTCAGGGTGATTGCCTCAGGGTGAAGGTGCTGGGTAGGGGGTAGGGTTAAAGGCCCTTGATTCCAACTCTTCAACAGAATCAGAAGATTATTACATTTATAAAGCAGAACAGCTGATCTGACTGGCAGCACAAAGGCAATATGCAATCAAGATCTCTGAGCACTCAGAGGAGGGAGCCCTCACTGTGGTATGCTTATCAGGAAGGTCTTCAAGGAGAAGGTAAGCACTGGACCAGACTTTAAAGAATGGTGAAGCTTTTGATAGGGAGCAGGCAGCAAAAATGTCAACCCTCAGAACTGTCATCTCGGTCTGTTTCTAAGGAAACTGGTTCTAATCAGTAGTCTCATTGTCCTTCTGTCAAGACTGAGGGATCTCAGGGTCACTTAGACTCATGGACCAGCAGTTAACAATTGCCCAGTTTTTAGAAAAACGTATTTTGTTCTAAAGATTAGAACTCATCTGAGGGTTTGTTTAAAATCTGTTTGATCTGCCCTTCAATTGCCCCACTTCTCTAAGTGCTCAAGTCCCACAGGCCTGGAGCTGTGTTCTGTAGCAGAAGTGAAGGTTTATACCTGACCTCATACTTACAAGCTCTGTGACCTTGGTCAAATTATTTAACCTCTCTGAGTCTCTATTCAACTTTAATATTCAGACAATAATTCTTGCCTTCCTGACTCTGTTGTTTATTAAGAAGTTAATATGGGGAAGATGGCGGCAAGGTAGGTGGAAGTGGAGTTCACTTCCCCCTGCACATGAGTGAAACATCTAGCTGATCTTCTCAGGAACACAGTGAACAGTCAGCAGTATCCCAGCATACATGAAGATTGGAGGCCAAAATTGTAGAGGACATTGAAAAATCAAATGGTAAGGAGAGAGCTTCAGAACAATAAGGTCCCTGAGACCAGTGCTGGGACCAGAGTGGCTGTAGCCCCAGGCCCGGTACCCACTGAGTCTACTGCAGAATTCTTGGGGGAGAGCCAGGTCAATGGCTCCCTCCCCTGCCAAACAAGTTTTGAGCAGTACCAGGAGGGACATAGATGCTTTAAGTCGCAAGGTGGGGAATAAGAATGAAGAGGCAAACACACAAGGATGGTGTGCACCCACTGAGACTGTGGACACTGGCTGGGAAGAGTTGGGCCGTGACAGACCCTGACCCGGTCAGTCCGAAGTCTGGTTGAAGAGCTGGGCTGTGCGAGAGTCCAGGCACTTGTATGGAGTGGCAGGCTTGAACAGGAGGAATTTTTCAAAAAGAAAAAGAGAGAAAAGAGGCACTCACCGGCTGTTTGGGGAATTCTCCCATTGTGGCCACCCCTGCCTCCTTCACCCCTACCCTACCCAGCCACACATTCACACCCAAAGCCCTGCCACACAATCACACCAAAACCCTGGGGTCTATGCACACCTGAACCTACAGCACAACTGCAGCCTGTCCTGCCCCAGCAGCAGAGGCCCAGTGCCCATGCCCACAGCTTCAGGATGGAGCGGGCCTGACCCTGCCACCCAGAGGCAACTCACACCCAGCCCCTGTGCCCAGGACCCTGCAGGGCTGACCAGCTTTCTAAGAGGAAGGAGGAGACACCCCTGCAAACGAGAGCTGCAGGGCTCAGGGAGTCAGCAATCCCCAGAAAGACTTAACTCAGTGGAGGTGTTGAACTACCTAAGAGGGACTCTGAGAGTCCCTAGCATCTAGGACAGCAAAGAGCAAGAAGGTGGTGTGTTAGTTGCCCCTAATTGGTGCACCTCAAGGACAGTGCAACTGGTGGACTGAAGGCGTAGGATGGGAGCAGAAGGGCAGTGGGGGCCCTGAAGCAAACTGAGGAACTGGGCTGGAGGCTGGGCAACTGCAAAGAGTGTGGTTCAGGAAGGGAGAAAGCAAAACCAATTCCCCCTCAGTCTGCTGCAGCCAGGAAAACCAACAGAACTGGCTTGGCCATTTTAAAGCCATCAGGAGGCTTTTTTTTTTTTAACTTTTAAAAATGCCTTCTTACCTTCTTTCCTTTTTTTTTTAAATTCCTCCTTCTTATCTTTCCTTTTTTTATTCCTCCTTCCTTCCTTTTTTAAAAGTTTTTCCACAAGTGAGACAATAAAACTTGGAGCTGTGAAAGGACCAGAGTTAGACCCAAAGAGGGGTCATCCCAATAACTGAGACAGTGAGACAAATTTCACTTTGCTATGCCAGAGAACTTGCAAGTTATTGTATATTTGTATTATTATTTTTTTCATTATTCTTACATCTTTTATTTTATTAGTATTTTTGTATTTCTCTTCTTTCTGCTTAGTTTTCTTCACTTGGTTTCTTAAAATTCATTGTTTGACTGGTTTCCCTTGTTCTCTCTTTCATAGAGTATTTTTAATTTTCTGACTTTTGCTTCACTTTTGTTCCAATAGCACACTACGCTAGGTCCTGTACTTCATATTCTTATTATTCAGATCACGTAGATTCTGCCATATGATTGTTGCACCATTACTGTTGTAAATAATTGCTGTTCTACACAATGGTAAATACTACACAGCACCCCTCCTGGATATTAGCTCCCGTCACTGTTTCCTCGACTTTATTACTGTTGTTGTTAACTCTATTCTCCTGCACACTACATCTATTTTCTATCCATTACTATCACTTCACCTCACAATCTGACCTCCCACAAGCTCACTGCTTTCTAGATCCAACTCACAATCCCTCCATCTCCCTTAACAAGAGTCTTAACTTTTTTCCACCCTTTCTAAAAAGTGGCTAGTTGGGTGAAATATAATGGTTAACACTATACTTATCCAAAGGATCTCCTATCTTTTCTCTATAGATTGGTACTTTAAATACCATAGAATACACTCCTTCTGTCTTAAACCATGTTGTCTTCCTCCTGTGACAGATCACAAAAAAGAGTAGGTGGAAGCTGTGGACACCACCAAACCTGCTGAAAGAGAAAACCCACGAACAAAGGAATCACCAACAGATAATAACAGAAAAGGTGAAGGAGGAGGTGAAAGCCACACTAACCTTGACCCAGAACCGGTCTAGAAATACAACTAAATGGTGGAGAAATTACCAAGAACAAACAACTAAATAAGACCAAGAGAGAAGTATCAAAACCTCATACACACAGAAGAACCAGCTTCAACACAACCTGTTTACACCTGCACAACAGAATACAAGATGTGGTGGATGGAGTGACCCTCAGTTAACCAACTGGAGGGAAGGACCCACCAAAGAAAGACCCAACAACAATCAAAACCCAAAGACATACAGAGAGCCAACATGAACGACAGTCCAAGACCAGCAAGCTCAGGAGATTAAGGAGACTACACCACTGAATCTCACAGGTATTTTACCATAGAAGTTCACACCATAAACCGTGGGAGTCAGAACAGATCAATTTAAGAAGCAGATGCTAACAAGAAGAATCTCACAAACAATGGGAAGAAAAGAAACAATCCCCAAATGAAAGAAAAGGAAGAAATCTCAAAGAATGCTAAATGAAACACAGGCAAGTCAATGATCAGATATTAAGTTCAAAGCAGTAGTTATCAGGAAGATCAATGAACTCACAGAGAATGACTAAAAACTACAGGGAAACTAAACTGCAAACTATATGAATATGTAAAAAGAAATGGAAACTCTCAATAAGGGCCAAGAAGAAATGAAGAATACAATTTCTGAACTGACAAACACAGTAGAAGGAATCAAAACAGGATAGATGAACCAGAGGATCGGAGCAGCGAGTTGGAAGATAAGGTAGAAAAAAATACCCAGAATGAGCAAGCAAAGGAAAAGAAGCTCAGAAAGAATGAAGAGGGATTAATGCAGGACAGCATGAAACATAAATAATATCCATGTAGTAGGGATACCAGAAGGAGAAGAAGAAGAGCAAGGGATAGAAAACCTGTTTGAAAAAGTTATGATGGAAAACTTCCCTAATTTCAAGAGAGAAAAAGTCACACAAATCCAGGGAACACAGACAGTCCCAAGAAAGAGGAACCCAAAGAGGCCCAATTCAAGACACATCATAATTAAAATGGCAAAATTCCAAGACAAAGAGAGAATCTCAAAGGCAGCAAGGAAGAAACAGGAAGTAACATACAAGGGAGCCCTGATAAAGCTAGCGGCTGATCTCTCAATGGAAACACTCTAAGCAAGAAGAGAATGGCAAGAAATATTCAAAGTAATGAGAATCAAAGGCCTATAACCAAGGTTACTTTACCTAGCAAGGATCTCATTTAAGATGGAAGACCTAATAAGGAGGTTCCCAGACAAAAGAGTCTAAAAGAATACACCTCCACCAAACATCTCTGAAAGAGAGGATAAAGCGGCTGCTTTAAGAAAAAGAAGGAAAATAGTGTGTGTGTGAGAGAGAGGAACACAGGTATGAAAAAATGGCAGTGAATAAGTACCTATCAATAATAATCTAAAATGTAAATTGATTATAGGCTCCAATTAAAAGATATAGATTAGCTGAATGGATATGAAATCGTGACCCACATATATGCTGCCTACAAGAGACCCACCTCAGAACAAAAGACCTACGCAGACTGAAAGTAAAGAGCTGGAAACAAATATTCCAAGCAAATGGATGGGGGGAAAAAAGCCAGGGTAGCAATACTCATATCAGACATAATAGACTTAAAAAAGGGGGCCCTAAAAAGAGACCTAGAAGGTCACTTCATAATACTCAAGGGAAGAATGCATCAAGAAGACATGAACATTGTAAATGTAGATACACCCAACATAGGAGCACCCAAATAAATAAAGAAAATCTTGGAGGACTTCAAGAAAGATATTGACAGCAACATAATCATAGTAGGGGATTTTTAACACCTCACTGTCAAAAACAGATAGATTTGTCAAAGAAAATGTCAACAAAGACATTGCAGCATTGAACAATGTCATAGATCAAATGGACATCACTGATATATATAGAGAGAGCCTTTCATCCCAAAGAATCAAAATACACATTCTTTTCTAAGGCACATGGAACATTTTCAAAGATAGACCACATGATAGGACACAAAACAAGCCTCAACAAATTCAAGAAAATTGAAATCATATCAAGCATTTTCTCTGACCACAGGGGACTGAAACTAGAAATCAACCCCAAGGAAAAAAACCCAAAACATTCAAAGTCATGGAGATTGAATAGCATGCTATTAAACAACGAATGGGTCAAGAATGAGATTACGGAAGAAATAAAAAAGTTTCTCAAAACAAATTAAAATGAACTCACAACAACCCAAAGCTTATGGGACACAGTGAAGGCAGTCCTGAGAGGGAAGTTCATAGCAATACAGACCTACCTAAAAAGGATTTCAAATAAACAGCCTAACCCTATGCCTACAAGAACTCGAGGAACAACAACAAAGACAGCCCAGAGCAAGTAGAAGGAAGGAAATAACATTGGGAATAAAAGCACAAATCTAAGGATCCATAAATCCAGGAGCTGGTTCTTTGAGAAGATAAACAAAATTAACAAGTCTTTAAGCAGACTCATCAAGAAAAAAGAGAGAGGACCCAAGAACACAATCAGAAATGAAAGAGGAGAGATTACAACTCTCCACAGAAATACAAAGGAATGTAAGAAATTGCTACGAAGAATTGTATGCCAAGAAATTTGAAAACCTAGGTAAAATGGACAAATTTCTAGAATATAATCTTCCAAAACTGAATGAAGAAGCAGAAAGCCTGAACAGACCAATAACAGCTGATGAAATTGAAGCAGTAATCTAAAACGCCCAACACACAAAACCCCTGGATCAGACGGTGTTGCAGGCAAATTCTATAAAGCATTTAAGGAAGATCTAACCCATATCCTTCACAGACTATTCCAAAACATCCAAGAAAATGGAAGACTCCCAAACTCTTTTTATGAAGCTAGCATCATCCTAATCCAAAAACCATGTAAAGGAAAAACAAAGAAATAAAACTTCAGGCCAATATCGCTGATAAACATAGTCACTAAAATCCTCAACAAAATATTGGCAAATCTCATCCAGCAATACATTAAAAAGATTATACAACATGATCAAGTGGGATTCACTCCAGGGATGTAAGGATGGTACAATATTTGCAAATCAATAAACGTAATATATCACATAAACAAAAGGAAAGACAAAATCACGTGATCATATCAATAGATGCAGAAAAAGCATTTGATAAGGTACAACAACCACTTATGGAAAAAAAAACACTTAGCAAAGTGGAAATAGAAGGAGCATTCTTCAACATAAAAAAGGCCATATATGGGGCCACGATAGCGGCGTAGGTAGGCATACTGTGCCTCCTCACACAACCAAAAGAGGAAAAACAACAATTTAAAAAACAAAAACAGCCAGATCCGACAGAAAACTGAACTGAGTGGAAGTCCGACACCAAGTTGTTAAAGAAGACATGTTCATGCCCTGGCTGAAGTAGCTCAGTGGATTGAGCATGGGCTGGGAACCATAGGGTCCCGGTTCAATTCCCGGTCAGGGCACATGCCTGGGTTGCGGGCCAGGTCCCCAGTGAGGGCCACGCGAGAGGCAGCCATACATTGCTGTTTCTCTCCCTCTCTTTATCCCTCCCTTCCTCTCTCTCTAAAAATAAATAAATAAAATCTTAAAAAAAAAAAAAGACATGTTCATCCAGATCAGTAAGTGGGATGGAGCCGGGTGGAGAGCACTCGGCAAGACACGGTTTGTGGAGTGGTATCGGCAACACTCCAGCTGTCCGGAAATGCCCACGGCAGGTGGGCCTGGCCAAAACGCGGCAGGTGTACCTGGTGCAACCGGGGCTGAGACTGGTGGACTGGGCGGTCCCTCATTCTCGTGCAGGTAAACCGGGAGAAAAAGCTGGGGAGAGGAACAGACCTCACGGCCCACTAATGCGGGGAAATAAAGCCTCAAACCAACAATTGAACACACCTGTGGAAGTTGAGGTGGCAGTGGGAGGAACTCCCGGCCTCACAGGAGAGTTCCTTGGGGAGACCCACAGGGACTTGGAACTGTGAGGGCCCGTCCACTCACCCCAGAGCCTGCAAAGAAGGGCCCAACTTGCTTGTGGGTAGCTGGGTAAGGGCAGAGAACAGAGCAAGTGCCATTATTCTCTCAGGCCCCGCCCCCACAGACAGTGTCACAACACAACCACGTGGGTTGCCCTGCCTCATGAACACCTAAGGCTCCGCCCCTTAAAGTAACAGACACACCGAGAAAAAAAATGGCCCAAATGAAAGAATACATCAAAGCTCCAAAAAAATACAACTAAGTGACGAAGAGATAGCCAACCTAACAGATGCACAGTTCAAAGCACTAGTAATCAGGATACTCATGGGATTTGAAGAAAGATTGTTGCAATTACTTGAACAAATGAAAAATAATATAAAGGAAATGAGGGGAAATCTGCAGGGAACCAATAGGGATGAGAAGGAAACTGGGACTCAAATCAACAGAGTGGACCAGCAGAAAGATAAAAGCATCCAACCAGAAAAGAATGAAGAAACAAGAATTCAAAAAACTGAGGAGAGGTTTAGGAACCTCCAGGACATCTTTAAATGTCCCAACATCCAAGTCATAGGGGTTCCAGAAGGAGAAGAGAAAGACCAAGGGATTGAAAACTTATTTGAACAAATAATGAAGGATAACTTCCACAAACTGGTGAAAGATTTTCAGGAAGTCCAGGAAGCTCAGAGAGTCCCAAAGAAGTTGGACCCAAAGAGGGACACACCAAAACACATCATAATGACATTACCCAAGATTAAAAATAAGGAGAGAATCTTAGAAACAGCAAGCGAAAAGGAGACAGTTACCTACAAAGGAATTCCCATAAGACTAAGACTGTCAGCTGATATCTCAAAAGAGACCTTGCAGGCAAGAAGGGGTTGGAGAGAAGTATTCCAAGTCATGAAAGTCAAGGACCTACATCCAAGAATACTCTATCCAGCAAAGCTCTCATTTAGAATGGAAGGGCAGATAAAGTGCTTCTCAGATAAGGTCAAGTTCAAGGAGTTCATGATCACCCAGCCTTTATTATAGGAAATGTTAAAGGGATTTATATAAGGCATGGAGGGATATTAACAGGAGAGTGGTAGGGGGAGAGAGAGGGAAAAGAATAAGTAACATAAATGGTAGGTAGAAAACAGACAGGGGGAGGTTAAGAATAGTATAGGAAATGTAGAAGCCAAAGAACTTATGTATGTGATGTATGGACAAAAACTAAGGGGCAGGGAATGGGGAGGTGGGGGTGGAAGGGAATAAAGGGGGGGAAATAGGACAACTGTAATAGCATAATCAATAAAACATATTTTAAAAAAGTAAAAAGAAAAAAAAAGGCCGTGTATGAGAGACCTACAGCCAACATCATACTCAATGGACAAAAACTTAGAGCTTTCCCACTAAGATCAGGAACAAGACAAGGATGCCCGCTTTCACCACTCCTATTCAACATAATATTGGAAGTCCTAGCCACAGCAATCAGAAAAGAAAAAGAAATAAAAGGCATCCAAATTGGAAAGGAGGAAACAAAACTGTCATTGTTTGCAGATGACATGATAGTGTACATAGAAAATCGTATAGACTCCACCAAAAAACTACTCGACTAATAAATGAATTTGGCAAAACAGTAGGATACAAAATCAATATTCATAAATCAAAGGCATTTTGTGCACAACAATGAAATATCAGAAACAGAAATCAGGAAAAAAATCCCATTTGATATAGCAACAAGAAAAATAAAATACCTAGGAATAAACCTAACCAAGGAAGTAATAGATCTGTACTCAGAAAACTATGCAACACTGAAGAAACAAATTAAGGAGACACAAACAAATAGAAGCATATACCATGTTCATGGATTCAAAGAATTAACATCATTAAAATGTCTGTACTACCCAAAGAAATTTATAGATTCAATGCAATCCCTATCAAAGTACCAATGATATATCTCACAGATATAGAACAAATATTTCAGAAATTTATATGGAACCATAAACAACCCCGAATACCTACAGCAATTTTGAGGAAGAAGAACAAAGTAGGAGGAATCACAATACCAGATATCGCACTGTATTATAAGGCCACTGTTATCAAAACAGCCTGGTACTGGCATAAGAACAGACATGTAGACCAATGGAATAGAGAGCCCAGAAATAAACCCAAGTCTCTATGGTCAATTAATATTTGACAAAGAGGGAAGAAGCATAAACTGGAGTAAAAATAGCCTCTTCAACAAATGGTGTTGGGAGATATGGACAGCAACATGTAAAAATATGGAACTTGGTCACCTACTTAACCATACAGTAAAACAAATCAATGTAGATAAAAGATTTAAATATAAGTCGTGACACCATAAAATCCTGGAGGAAAACATCGGCAGGAAATCTGAGCCATTCCACACAGCAATATTTTCACTGATATGTCCCCTAAAGCGAGGGACATAAAGGAAAGAATAAACAAATGGGACCTCATCAAATTATAAAGCTTCTTCATGATGAAAGAAAACAGCATTAAAATGAAAAGAGAACCAACTATATGGGAAAACATATTTGCCAATGATACTTCGGACAAGGGTTTGATCTCGAAAATATATAAAGAACTCACATGATTCAAGCCTGGGAAGACAAACAATCCAATTAAAAATGGGCAAAAGAATTGAACAACACTTCTCCAAGGAGGACATACAGAGCATTCAGAGATACATGCAAAGATGCTCAGCATCACTAGCCATCTGAGAGATGCAAATTAAAACCAAAATGAGAAAATACCTCACACTGGTCAGAATGGTCATCATAAACAGGTCAACAAACAACAAGTGTTGGAGTGGTTGTGGGGAAAATGCAACCCTACTGCACTGTTGGCGGGAATGTGGACTGGTAGAGCCACTGTGGAAAACAGTATGGAATTTCATCAGAAAACTAAAAATGGCCTTCTGATCCAGAAATTCCACTGCTGGGATTATATCCTAGGAGCCCTGAAACACCACTTCAAAAGAACCTATGTACCCCAATATTCATAGCATTACCATTTACAATAGCCAAGTGATGGAAGCAACCTAAGTGCTTATCAGTAAGTGAAAGGTTAAAAAAACTGTTGTACATTTACACAATAGAATACTACACAGCAGAGAGTAAAAAGGAGCTCCTACTTTTTGCAAGAGCATGGATGGAACTGGAGAGCATTATGCTAAGTGAAATAAGCCAGGCAGTGAGGGACAAATACCGTATGATCTCACCTTTAACTGGAACCTAATCAACAAAGAAAAAACCAAACAAATATAACCAAAGACATTGAAATTAAGAGCAATCTAACAATAGCCAGAGGGGTGGTAGGAGGGGACAATGTGGGGAAAGGTTTTCAGGAACTACTCTAAAAGACACATGGACAAAACAAAGGAGGAGGGTGGAAGCAATGGAGGGAGGTGGTTTGGGCTAGGGTGGGGTAGAGTGGTGGTAGGAAAAGGCAGACAATTGTAATTGAACAACAATAAAAAAGAAGTTAATATGGGATCATGATTGCAAGAACATGTCTATATACAGCAAAGCAACTACAAATGTGCAGTTACTTTTTCCCAATTGCTTTCTTTAAATTCAGGATTTAATAGCCCACTGATGTTCCTGCCATTGCCCATCACCCTATATGGAGCCGTATGTGAGCAGAGGCAAGAAAAAAATTCCTCAGATTGGACCCTAATGCTTTTCCAATGCAATATATCTCTTCCTCATATCTTTCTTCTTTCTCTAATCTCTTAGCCATTTGGGGGTTATAGAATTTCACCTTGTCCTAAATTTGTAGTTTTTGATGGCACATAACTTTGATCCCTTCTGCAGCAGCTTGCCATCCTGTGCCCTTCCTTCTTCAATGCCATCTCAAGGGTCCTTCTATCAACACTCTCTTCACTTTGACATCCTATTCTCAGCCTGAGATAAGCCCCACCCTCCAGATGATTGTAACATCCTCATCCATGAGATCTCCACTTAAAACTCTGGTAGAGTTTCTTGGAAGATGACGGCAAGTTAGGTGGGAACAGATTCCGCTTCCCCCTGCACACAGGTGGAACACCTAGCCAATCTTCTGAGGAACAGAATGAACAGCCAATGTTATCCCAGCATATTTGAAGGTTGGAGGCCAAAACTGCGGAGGACATTGAAAAATAGATGGTAAAGAGATTGCATTGGGATGGTAAGGTCTCTGGGACCAGCACGAGGACCAGGGCTGCTGCAGTCCCTGGCCTGGTGCCTGCTGCAGGATCATTGGATAAGAACCAAATCAACAGCTCCCTCCCCTGCCAAACAGGGAGGACAAAGTGGCACCAAGATGGACCTGGATGCTTGAAGTCGCTGGGCAGAATAAAGACAAAGTGGGAGACACACAGGCTGTGTTCACCTGCTGGGACTGTGGACACTGGCTAGGTCATTACCAGAGAAATTGGAGAGCTGGGTGACACCTGGAGAAGGGAGAAGAGTTGGGCCTTGACGGACCCTGAGCAGGATAGTCTCTGGTCTGGTTAAATAGTTGGGCTGTGTGAGAGGCCAGGTGCTTGTTAAGAACGGCAGGCTTGAACAGGAGGATTTTATTTAAAAAAAAAAAAAAGCTCTCAGTCACTGTTTAGGCAACTCTACCACACCAGCCAACTTCGCCACTCAGGTTGCACCCCCACAGCTGCCTTGGCAATGCCCCCATGGCCCCCATGACAACTGCACCCATGCCCCTTCCCCCACACAGTGCAGCTGGCTCACTAAGAGGAAGGAGGAGACCCCATCCCCCACCCCAACAGAGGAGAGCATCAGGGCTCAGGGAATTAGCTGTCCCCAGAAAGACTTAACTCAGAGGAGGAGATAACTACCCTGAAAATTTTGAGAGTGCCTAGCACCTAGGATAGCAAAGATGGAGAAGGTGGTTGTGTGAGTTGCCCCTAATTAGTTCACCTCAAGGACAGCACAACTGTTGGATTAAAGGCGCCGTCCTGGTGCGGATGGGCAGTGGGGGCCTGGCAACTCACCGAGAAACTGGGGTGGAGGCTGGGCAAATGTGAAGATTGCAGCTCAGACCTGGCTCCCATCCTCTCAAAACCATAGGAAGGGAGAAAAGCGAAGCCCACTGCCCCTTAGCCTGTGGCATCCAGAAAGACCAGCAGAACTTGCTTGGTGGGTTTAAAGTCAGCAGGAGGCTTTTTCTCTCCCCAAGTGAGAAAATAAGACCGAGAGCTGTGAAAGGACCAGAGTCAGACACAGAGGGAACACAAGGCTAACCCCCAAAACTGAAAAATTTAGACAAATTTCACTTTGCTATTCCAGAGAACTTGCATATTATTGTTTACTTGTATTATTATTTTTTCATTATTTTTACTTCTTTTATTTTATTAGTATTTTTTTATTTCTCTTCTTTCTGTTTAGTTTTCTTCATATTGTTTGTTTGTTTAATTGCATTGTTTGACTGGTTTTCCTTGTTCTCTCTTTCATAGTGTATTTTAATTTTCTTTCTTTCACTTCACTTGTGTTCCAATAGCACACTACTCTAGGTCATGAACTTCCTATTCTTGTTATTCAAATCATATAGTTCTTGTCATATTATTGTTGTTCCAGTATTATTGTAAATAATTGTTGTTCCATACATTTGTAAATACTACACAGCACCCCTCCCGGATCTTAGCCCATTTCACTATCTTCCGAAGCTTTATTATTGTTGTGGTTAACTCTATTCTCTCACACAGTGTGCCTATTTTTTGTCCTTTACTCTCACTATATCTCATAATCTGACCTCCTACAAGCTCACTGTTTTCTGGATTCAGCTCACAATCCTTCCCCCCTCTAACAAGAGTCTTATCTCTTTTCCACCTTTTATTCCTCCATTGCACTTTTATTTGAATATAATATTTGCAACAATTGTCCCAAAGGGCTGATATTTCCCAACTAATCAGAGGTCATAATAAAACAAGCAACAAAATAGTATTTGGCATTTTGGTTTCTCACCCATATTATCAAGACTCACTGCCTCCCATTATCAAATATTTATTGAGAATTACAGTATACTAGGCACAATAGAACATACAAGAAAATATTGTCCCTGCTCTTGAGGAGTTTACATTCTAAAAGAAAAAAAATACGCCTCTCTTAAAATGGTATTTTTGTTTGGTGTTTTTGAAAGTTACCAAGGAAATAGTCTGTAGAGTGAGCTTTGGGTATAACTTAGCCCCATTATTTAAAGAAGAGAGGAAGAAGGATTTTAAAGCAGCCAATGACAGAGCTTTCAGGATGGTAGAGTCTTACAGGGAAGTAACACAACTTCATCAACTCAGGAGACTTGCTGCAGTAAATAGGGTGAGGGAAATTGTGGGATGCAAGCAAAGGAAATAAGGTATCCTTAGACATTGAGTGGAGCCAGAAAGATTATGTGGCCTTTTCCTCCAAGTATATGGCCACCAAGTAGGAATGGTTGCTAACAAGAAAAAAGGCTAAAAAGGGTAATCTTGTGCACCTGACAAATAGAAAGGCAGGCTAAAAGAGTATCAAGAAATTCTTAGAAACAAAAGTGATTTGGAAGCATAAAACTTACATTTAACGCTACCCAATGTCATGATGGGCCAAGAACATTGTGACTTCTGAAGTTAAAAAAGTCATATACTAAAATTTTAAATGGAACACATTGCCTTTTTTTCAATCAGTCCCACCTGTAAATAAACAAAAAAACCAAACTATCTTTTTTCCAGGGGGCTGGCAGTGGGGAGGAGCATGGAATATGGTTGAGAACAGCAGTTCTGTCAGTAGCATTTTGTGGTTATGATAAACTTTGTATTTAAACTTGGTAAAGCCCATGAGTTGCCAGGAGGGAATAAGGAATAAATTTCCAAAAATGTACAATTTCCTTGAGAGAAGTTTTAGAACCAAAAGACTAATTTACATGAAAAGCTGTAGAGAAGTAGTTGAAAAGTCCATTCATAAAACTTTTATTCCATTTACATGAACTTAATAATTATGCTTAGATTGTTTATGAAAATTTCATAAGACATTAACAAAGCTAACCCTCATCTCAAGTTATTTCCCTGTTAACTATTTTTACAGCACATGCATGTTAGGCAAATATAAAAAAAAAAAAACCACAAAAGCAAAATAAAAAAACTAAAAAATGTTAAATACATGGGTTTTACTGCTATGCTTGATATACGTAAAGTAATGAATATCAAGCAGTTCATTTTACTGCATCTTGTACATTTGTTCTGTGGTTGCCTAAAACATTTAAATACAAATAAAATGAGTATAGCAAAAATAATGAAAGCAAACAGCAGGTAACTTTACAAATAATGGAATGTGAACCATTTCTGCCCTTATCCAGAGTCAGTTGGATCACAACTAAAGGAACATTTCTGCAGCTGTAGTTAAAGGTGTGTACATCGAGACTGAGTATTCCACATATACACACATGGCTTAACATATATTATCCATGGGACATCCATTTCTACTACAGACCTCTAAGTACTCCAAAACTTTAAGTACCCACAACAACTACACCTGTTACTGGAACCAATTATTCTTTTTATTCCCCACCAGTACAAACCAATATGTAGGCAATTTTCTTTGCTTAGACAAGGAAGCAATTTTAGCACTGGCTCTTGTGAAGCCACAATGTACCAAAAGTACTATGCCAAACATTTATAACTTGTATAAAAATTCCACATCCCTATATGGGCCACCTCAAGATGAAAACATAACACTAAATATTAACTGACTCTACTCCCCTAATATTAAACATTAAAACCACATGGAAAATATAGAAATTCAAATAGAATTAACATAAACCTGTCATAAATCATAAACAAAAAACTATTTGTGGGACAGCATGATTGACAAATGGCCTACAGTATAAATTTTAAAATGAGGCAGACAAAAGTTTGAAGGCCGGTTCATTTTCTCCTCCTTCTCCTCCTTCAGCTTCATCTCCTTGTGTATCCAATGTCCACAATGTCAAGTTGTCGCTCAGTAATTGCATTATTAGCATGCTGTCTGTGTATGACTCCTCACTTAATGTATCAAGTTCAGCAATGGCTTCATCAAAAGTTGTCTTTGCAAGAGAGCAGGCTTTCTCTGGGAAGTTCAGAATCTCATAATAGAACACAAAGAAGTTAAGGGCCAGATCCAATCTGATAGGATGTGTTGCCTGCATTTCCTTTTTGTTGATTTCAAAAGCTTCTTGGTATGCTTGTTGTGACTAATACACAGTCCTTTTCTTGTCATTGCCAGCAGCAACTTTAGCCAAATAACTGTAGTAATCTCCTTTCATTTTCAAATAGACTTTGCTCTCTGCTTGTGAAGCATTGGGGATCAAGAATTTTTCCAAGAGAGACAGGACATCATTGCAGAAATCTCTTAGCTGAGTCTCAATCTTCTCTCTGCACTCTCAAGCCATCTGCTGTTTTTTCTCAGCACCTTCTGTCTTTTGCTCAATACTTGAGATGACCCTCCAAGATGGCATATGGGATCCTACAACATTTTTATAAGAAACTGAGAGAAGATTCCTCTACACATTGGATAATTCAGCTCCCTAAGTTATGGACTTCATACAAGCTGCCATGTCATCATATTGCTCAGCCTGCTCGACCAGCTTGACCTCCTGCACCAGCTTATTTTTTTTTTTACCATCACTGGATGTTCTATGTCCTGAGTGGGTGGCAGCAGAATGACTGGGGCTCATAGACTATAGGTGGTGGTGGCAGAAGTGGCAGTGAGGCTGAGTGAGACTCTTTTATCCACCTTTTATAAACAGTGACTACTTGGGTGAAATATTATGGTTAACACTATACTTATCCAAAGGATCTCCTACCTCTTCTTTACAGATTGATACTTTAAATCCAATAAAATACACTTCCACTGTCATAATCCATTTTTCCTTCCCACTTCAACTGATCACATACAAGAGTAGGTGGGAGCTGTGAACACCACTATACCTGCTGGAAGAGAGAACCCACCAACAAAGGAACCACTAACAGATAATAACAGAAGAAGGTGAAGGAATAAGTGGAAGCCACACTAACCTCCACCCAGGACCAATCTGGAATTACAACTAAATGGTAGAGAAATTACCCAGAAAAAAACAACAAAAAAATAGCAAGAGAGAAGCCTCAAAACCTCAGACAGACAGAACCATTTTGACACAACCTGTCCGCACCTACACAACAGCACACAAGATGTGTTGGATAGAGTGACCCTCAGTCAACCAGTGGGAGGGAAGGACTCACCAAAGAAAGACCCAACAACAGTCAAAACCCAAATACATCCAGAGAGCCAACATAAATGACAGCCCAAGAGCCACAAGTTCAGGAGATCAAGGAGACTGTACCACTGAATCTCATAGGTATCCTACCATAGAAGTTCACACCATAAATGCAGGGAGTCAGAACAGATCAATTTAAGAAGCAGAGGCTAACAGAAGAGTCTCATAAACAACAGGAAGACAAAGAACAAAATCCAAATGAAAGGAAAGGAGAACCTCAGAAAGAATGCTAAATGAAATAGAGGCAAGTCAACTATCAGATATTAGCTCAAAGCAATCCTTATAAGGAGGCTCAATGACCTCACTGAGAATTCACTAAAAACTGCAGGGAAACTATGATGAACTCACTGCAAACTGTATCAACATGGAAAAAGAAATAGAAACTATCAACAAGGGCCAAGAGGAAATAAAGAATACAATTTCTGAATTGAAGAACACAGTAGAAGGGATCAAAAGCAGGCTAGATGAAGAAGAGGATTGAATCAGGTAGCTAGAGGACAATGTAGAAAACAGCCTCAAGAAACAGCAAAAAAAAAAAATGACAAAAGACTCAAATAATGAAGAGGTGTTAAGAGAACTGCAGGACAACATTAAACATAATAATATCCATATAATAAGGGTACAAAAAAGTGAAGAAAAAGAGCAAGGGGTAGAACCTACTGGAAAAAATAATAATGGAAAACTTCCCTAATTTGAGGAGAGAAAAAGTCACAAAAATCCAGGAAACACAGAGAATCCCAATCAAGAGAAACCCAAAGAGGCCCACTTCAACACATGCCATAATTAAAATGGCAAAATTAAAAAACAAAGAGAGATCCTTAAATGCAGCAAGGGAGAAATAGGAACTAACATACCAGGGAGCTGTGATAAGGCTAGCAGCTGACTTCTGAATGCAAACTCTAGAAGCCAGAAGGGAATGGCAAGAGATATTTCAAGTAATGAAAAACAAAGGCCTGCAACCAAAACTAATCTACCCAGCAAGGCTCTCGATTTAAATGGATGGTGAAATAAGGGGTTTCCCAGACAAAGAAAAAAAAAGGGGCTCAAAGAATACATTGCCACCAAACCAGCACTGCAAGATATGCTAAAGGGACTACATTAAGAAAACAAAGAATAAGAATAAGAGAGAGAAGAGCACCGCTATGAAGGAGGTAAAATGGCAATGAATAAGTACCTATCAATAATTACCTTAGGCCCCCACAGCAGGGCTCAGGGAGTTAGCAGTCACCAGAAAGACTCAATTCAGTAGGGAAGCTGAACTACCCTGAAGAGACTTTGAGAGTGCCTAACACCTAGACAGCAAAGAGCAAGAAGGTGGTGGGTGAGTTGCCCCTAATTGGGTACACCTCAAGGAAAACACAACTGGCGCTCTGAAGGCATAGCCCTGGAGCAGGAGGGCACTACGGGCCTGGCAGCAAACTGAGAAACTCCATTGGAGGCTGGGAAACCATGAACAGTGCATCCCAGCCTGGTCACAATCATTGCAAAACCATACAAATGGAGAAAAGCAAAACCCAACTGCTCTCAGCCTGCTGCAGAGAGAAAAACTAGCAGAGAGAAGAACACAGATATGAAGGAAGTAAAATGGCAATGAATAAGTACCTATCAATAATAACCTTAAACATAAATTGATTAAATGCTTCAATCAAAAAACACAGAATAGCTGAATGGGTAAGAAATCATGACCTACCATATGCTGTCTACAAAAAACACACCACAGAACAAAAAAAAACTACATAGACTGAAAGTGAGGGAAACAAATATTCTAAGAAAATGGACAGGAAAAAGAAGACATAAACATTGTAAATATATATGCACCCAACAGAGGAGCACCCAAATACATAAAGAAATCTTGGAGGACTTCAAGAAAGATATTGACAGCAACACAGTCATAGTAGGGGATAACACCTGATTATGAAAAATGGAAAGATTATCCAAACAAAATATCAACAAAGACATTGCAGCACTGAACAATGTCCTAGATCAAATGGACCCAACAGATGAAAATAGAGCCTTTCATCCTAAAATACACATTCTTTTCAAATGCACATGGAACAGTTATAAAGATAGACCACATGATAGGACACAAAACAAGCCTCAACAAATTCAAGAAAATTGAAATCATAATCAAGCATTTTATCTGACCGCAAGGGACTGAAACTAGAACTACCTCAAGGAATAAACTCAAACACACTGAAACTCATGGAGATTGAATAACATGCTATTAAACAATGAATGGGTCAAGAATGAGATCAAGGAAGAAATTAAAAAGTTTCTGGAAACAAATGAAAATAAACTCCAAACAATCCAAAACATATGGGACACAGTGAAGGCAGTCCTGAGGGGGAAGTTCATAATGATACAAGTGTACTTATAAAAGATAGAAACATTATGTATAAACAACCTAACCCTACATCTACAAGAACTGGAGGAATAACAACAAGGACAGCACAAAGCAAGTAGAAGGAAATAACAAAGATCACAGCAGAATTAAACAACATAGACACTAAAAGCACAAATCTAAGGATCAATAAATCCAGGAGCTGGCTCTTTGAAGACAAACAAAATCCACAAGCCTTTAAGGAGACTCATCAAGAGAAAAAGAGAGGACCCCAAAACACAATCAGAAATGAAAGAGGAGAGATTACAACTCTCCACAGAAATACAAAGGATTGTAAGAAAGTACTACAAAGAACTATATGCCAAGAAATTTGAAAACCTAGGTAAAATGCACAAATTTCTACAAAAATATAATCATCCAAAACTGAATGAAGAAGAAGCAGAAATTCTGAACAGACCAATAACAGCTGATGAAATTGAACCAGTAATCAAAAACCTCCAGGTACACAAGGGCCCTGCACCAGAAGGTTTGAGAGGAGAATTTTACAAAGCATTCAAGGAAATCCTGACTATTCCAAAAAATCCAAGAAGACAGAAGCCTCCCAAACTTATTTTATGAAGCCAGCATCATCCTAATCCCCCCAAAACAAGTAAAGGCACAACAAAGAAAGAAAATCAGGCCATACTGCTGATGAATATAGATGCTAAAATCCTCAACAAAATATTGGCAAACCACAACCAGCAATACATTATAAAGATCATACACCATGACCACATGGGATTCATTCCAGGGATGCAAGGATGGTATAATATTCACAAAGCAATAAATGTAATACATCACATAAACAAAAGGAAAGACAAAAATCACATGATCATATCAATAGATATGGAAAAAGCATTTAATAAGGTACAGCATCCATTTAAAATAAAAACACTCAGCAAAATAGGAATAGAGGAAGCATTCCTCAATACAATAAAGGCATATATGAGAGACCTAAAGCCAACATCATACTCAATGGGCAAAAAAACAAAGTTTTCACACTAAGATCAGGAAAAAGACAAGGATGTATGCTTTCAACAGCCCTATTCAACATATTACTGGAAGTCCTAGGCACAGTAATCAGAAAAGAAAAAGAAATAAAAGGCATCCAAATTGGAAAGGAGGAAACAAAACTCTCATTGTTTGCAGATGACATGATAGTGTAACAGAAAATCCTATAGACTCCACCAAAAAACCACTCTACCTAATAAGTGAATTTGGCAAAACAGCAGGCTCCAAAGTCAATATTCAGAAATCAAAGGCATTTTTGTACACCAACAACAAAATAACAGAAACATAAATCAGGGGAAAAAATACCATTTGATATAGTACAAGAAAAATAAAGTCCTAGGAATAAACCTGACCAAGGAGGTAAAAGACCTACACTCAGAAAACTATACAACACTGAAGAAAGAAATTAAGGAAGACACAAACAAATGGAAGCATGTACCATGCTTATGGATTGGAAGAACTAACATCACCAAAATGTCCATACTACCCAAAGCAATTTATAGATTCAGTGCAATCCTTATTAAAGTACCAATGGCATATTTCACAGATATAGAACAAATACTTCAAAAATTTATGTGGAACCATAAATGACTCCAAATAGCTGCAGCAATTTTGAGAAAGAAGAACAAAGGAGGAGGGATCACAATACCAGATATCACACTGAATTACAAGGTCACTGTAATCAAAACAGCCTGGTACTGGCATAAGAACAGACACACAGACCAATGGAACAGAATAGAGAGCCCAGAAATAAACCCAAGTCTCTATGGCCAATTACTACTTGACAAAGAGGGCAGAAGTGTAAATGAAGTCAAAATAGCTTCTTCAACAAATGGTGTTGCAAGATCTGGACAGCTAAATGCAAAGAAATGAAACTTGATCACCAACTTAACCATATACAAAAATAAAATCAAGGTGGATAAAAGACTTACATATAAATTACGAAACCATAAAAGTCCTTCAAGAGAACATAGGCAGGAAAATCTCACATATTCCATGGAGCAGTATCTTCACCAACATGTGCCCTAGAACAAGGGACATAAAGAAAAGAATAAAAAAATGGGACCTCATCAAATGAAAAAGCTTCTGCATGGCTAAAGAAAACAGCATTAAAATAAAAAGAGAACCAACTATATGGGAAAACATATTTACCAATGATACCTCGGACAAGGGTTTGATCTCCAAAATATATAAACAACTCACATGACTCCACTCCAGGAAGACAAAAACCCAATCAAAAAATGGCCAAAGGACCTAAACAGACACTTCTCCAAGGAGGACATACAGAGGGCCCAGAGACACATGAAAAGATGCTCAGCAGCACTAGTCATCAGAGAGATGCAAATTAAAACCACAATGAGATACCACTTCACACAGGTCAGAATGGCCATCATAAACAACTCAACAAATAACAAGTGTTTGAGAGGATGTGGAGAAAAGGGACCCCTAGGGCAGTGTTGGTGGGAATGCAGATTGGTGCAGCCACTGTGGGAAACAGTATGGAATTTCCTCAGAAAACTAAAAATAAAGCCTGCATTTTGACCTGGCAATTCCACTGCTGGGATTATATCTTAAGAACTTTTAAACACCAATCCAAAAGGACCTATGTTCCTAGCAGCACAATTTATAATAGCCAAGTGCTGGAAGCAACCTAAGTGTCCATCCATAAATGAGTGGATCATAAAAATGTTCTACATTTATACAATGGAATACTACATAGCAGAAAGAAAGAAGTACCTCATGCCCTCTACAACAGCATAGATGGAACTGGAGAGCATTATGCTAAGTGAAATAAGCCAGGCGGTGAAAGACAAATACCGTATAATATCACCTTTAAGTAGAACCTAATCAACAAAACAAATAAGCAAACTAAATAAAACTAGAAACATTGAAATTAAGAATAATCTGACAGTAACCAGAGGGGAGGTGGGAGGAGATAATGGAGGGGAAGGGGGGAAAGATTTTCAGGAACAACTGTAAAGGACACATAACCAAGGGGGAGTGGAATCAGGGGAGGGAGGTGGAGATGGCTGAGGTGGTGGGGCAAGTGGTGGGAGGAAAATACAGACAACTGTACTTGAACAACAATAAAATTAAAAAAATAAGAAATTTAGAACAAACTAACAATAACCAGAGGGGAGGCAGGAGAGGATTATTAGGGGGAAAGGGGGACGGGTTTTCAGTAACATGTATAAAGGACACATTGACAAAACCAAGTGAGGATGGGATCAGTGGAGTGAGGTGGAGATGGCTGCAGTGGGGGGAGTGTGTGTGTGTGTGTGGAAATGCAGACAATTGTACTTGAACAAGAATTAAAAAAAAAAAAAAAACACTGGTAGAATGTTACCTGCCGATTCATTCATGGTAAGGCACCTAGCCTGGCAGCTGTCATGGCATGCAGGAGTGATCCCTAAAGACCCTTGAGGATTTCCCACCAGTCATGGCTGGGAAGCACAATGGAATATGGATACAGCTTCTAATAGAGGCTATGCTGGAGGGCTGGGCTCCAGGTTCCCGACTTCTGCCTTTTTCTCTACACCAATATCTTTGCTGGATTAAATCAGTCCTCTGCTGCAGAAACTTCCAGCTGCTTTATGTCAGCCTCCAGGGCCTCAGTGCCAAACCGTAGAGGCCTCTCTCTCCCAATCTCACCCTAGTCCTTTCACAAGCCCTGCTCCCTTCTTTCCATTGAGTCCCCCACAAATCCAAGGCCCAGCTTAGACCGTAGATTCTGGGAGACAGATCATGTCCACCACCACCTGGGTTGTGGTGCAAGCCAAACTAATCAATGACAGAGCAGTAGATTAAGGTGCCCACTCTAAAATCATCCATCACTGTCATTTACACAGGATTGTCCACCTGCAAAAGGAAAGGGAGCTGATGTGAAACAACCCACCTGCAGATGTTTATTGCTCTTTAAATTCTATGGTGAATAACTTGTTGCCTGTATTTATGCCTTTTCAAATTGTCTCTGAGCTAGTCATCCATCTTCATATTGCATCTTGATGGCACACACACTGCCAGTTGGACAACCTCATTATTTCCCTGATGCTGCACTCTGGAGGAGGAAGGAAGTGAGTAGAAAGAAAAAGAGAGTAAGATGGAGTGTGAGTGTTGCTGGTAGAGGAGGGACTCTGACCAGTGGAACTGGCTTGAGCAAGGATCCTTACCCCCAAAGGTCCTCACTTACTGAGCTCCTGGTAAGAGAAGACCCTGCCCGTTTTCCACATAGTTTAAGGGCAAGGACTGCCTTATGCAGGGCAGGCTCTACACATCTTCAGGTTGCCAGACCAACAGTCAGAACTTCCAATCCAAGGTCACAGACCATGGTCACTCACCAACCCCACCCTCAGGAAGGAGAGCCTGTCTGCCAACCCAGTGTAAAACTTTATGATGAAAGTTAATTTCTTTTTCTCCATCCTCATCCCACATGACAAAGCCTCCCACTTCCATCTCTCCATTGAGGCCCATCCCTGTATTTTCTTTTCACTGCCTTAAGCCCATTTGGCATTTCTTCTTCCCCAACTCAGAGATATAGCCTCCTGACTGGTCATTCACCCCTCCAGCCTACTTTCCTCAGTTTTAATAGAAAACTGGAAACTTTTTATAAAGAAATCCCACGTTATTTCTTACCTCCATCAATATTTTTCAGGGACCTGTGTTTCTCCTTAATTAGAGCCACTTGGCTATGGATGTCATGAGGAAGAAAATTTCCCAGCTGGTTAGTGTGCACTGTAGAGGTGGAAAACCATGCCCAGTTGACACCTGAAGCACAGAGAGTTACAATAATTTGATGCAGGTCACATAGCTAGAAAGCAGCCATCCAGTGTTCTTCCTGCTATACTACAGTGACATCCTTGTATGAACAATAGTTGTTTGTGCATTTGTCACTGGCACTTTATTTTGGTTCTTGTTTGTACAAACAAATTCAAACAAGAGACAACATACAGTATATCAAGAAAAGCAAGCAAAGTTTATTCTCACAGATATAGGTGAATCCAATGGGTAACTCAGCTAGACTGAGCACCCATGGAACCAGAGTCAGGGGTTTTATATATTTCCCTCTTTCTTAAGGGTGCCATTACTGCTTTTTCTATTTTTAGCCCATTGGACACTTTTACATTTCCAAACTCTTCTTTGATGTCATGTGGTTAATCATGGGTTAAGGTCCTGGGGAGGATAATCTGTCTGGCTGAATTCCCTATCTGCTATTTCTAGCTAGCTAATTCTGCTTCCCTATTTTTTCCTTTTTTTCTCCCCCTGCCCCCCATTCTATTCCAGACCTCTATCTAAATAACTGCTTACTCTAACACATCCATCTCTCTGAATCAAAGGTAAGCTCCCTGAGTGCAAGGACAATTCCCTATGCACTTCTGTGTCACTCCATTCTCCTCCTGGCTTAGCCTAGGACTTGGTTTATTTATTTTTTTATTTTTTTAAAGATTTTATTTATTTATTTTTAGAGAGAGGGGAAGGAGAAAGAGAGGGAGAGAAACAGCAATGTATGGTTGCCTCTCACATGGCCCTCACTGGGGACCCGGCCTGCAACCCAGGCATGTGCCCCAACTAGGAATCGAACTGGGACCACTTGGTTCCCAGCCCGCGCTCAATCCACTGAGCTACACCAGCCAGGCAGACTTGGTTTATTTTTGCTAAGCCAGAAAAGTAAAGAGCAGGATACAACAGGTCCAGCCCCACACTCAGGTCTTGCTCCAGGGGAGAAAACCCATACAAATGGCTGAAGGCTCAGAGCTCCCCTCTTCTTGTTGGTGACTATGAACCAAAACTAAATCTGCCTTGGTATCAAGTGCTGTGTTTCTGAACTGTGTTCAATATTTCCACTGTCCTCCATGGCAGATTTCTAAATATTTGAAAACAGATTTCAGAATCCACTTAGATGTTCTCTCTTCTGGGTTTAAGATGCCCAGCTCCATTGCTTACTGTTCATGTGGCAAAATACATCCTGGCATCTTAGTCCCCCTCTTCCAGTGTCATCCCATTTGTCAAAGTCCTTGCTCAACTGTGGCTCCAAAATGAAAGGCAATGCTCCAGATGTGGTCTGGCCACAGCCAGGCATAGAGGAACACACAATTATCTTCCCTCTTCTAGGCTCAGTGCTTCAATTAATGTACTCCAAGGATTGCACTAGCTTTCCTGACAACTTCATCCCATTGCTGGCTCACATTTCACTTTGCTAATCCATCTAATTCAATTACTGTCTAATCCACAATTCTCCATCTTGTCCCCCAAGGCTTCCATCAAAGTCTTTACAAAATGCCTTGCTCAAATTCAGGTATATGATGTCCATAGTATACCACATGTCTAGCAGTCTGGGAAACCTATCAGCTGGATAAAGGAGGTCATTTTGGCTGGACTTGTGCTTGGTAAACCTAGGATGATCTCTAGAGATCTCTCTCTCTTTTTTTTACATTCCTGTGGACTCATGAACCATCCACTCAATAATCTTTAGTCAGAGCTTTCCTCACCCAAGTGTTCACTCAGTGTCTGGACTGAGCAACAGTGACAGGTTGCCTGATGGAATGTACCTCTTGTGAGGTGTCTGGTGGTGAGCAGAGGCAGCCTAGGGAAAAGCAGAGAGGGAGTCACTCTAAATACAAGATTCAAGAGTGCCCATGGAAGCTGTCAATAGCTTGATATAGGGACTTAGAGTCTCTGCGTTAGAAAATTTATTAACAATGCCTAATGTACTCTCCCTGTATAATGTTTGATTCAAAAAACATGAAAATGTCACTGTAATCCCAATTGGCCAAACCATTTCCTTTTTCTTATAATTAGACACTTGATTTTTGGGTATCATTTTTTGTGTGTGTTTGTTCCTTCTGATTTCAACATGCTATATTTAGACCAATTATGACTAATTTTTTGAAAGGCACAAGAAAAAAGTCTTTTTACCCAGCCATCAAATGTTTCTGTCCTCTGAGTGACACACATTTAGGTAAGTTATAGCTGTGTGACAGAGTGGGGTGTCTGGGGGAACACACTGAAGGAAAGCTCCTGTTATGAAAGTGGGGAGCAGTGAGGGGAGATATCACTCACAATGACTTTCAGGCCCTGGCCAACCCAGCTGATTAACACCACTCCTTCTTTCAAAAGGGAAATGGATGCAGGTTCTTGGAGAGACAGCATTGCTGGCAAGGAGGTACAGCTAACTCCTGAAACAAAGGCAGTAACCACAAGCTCTCTGTGGTGGGAGGGGCTGCCTGGCAAAGTAATGGGCTTTTCGTCTCTGTAAGGATTCAAGGTAAGCTGAAAAACAGCTGGGGTGTTTAAGGTCCCTTCTGATGTTGATGTTGTGAAATCTGCCAGAGAGGCTGCTGGAAAAATTTTAGCTCTGAAAAGGGGAAACCAAGGCACAATCCAACATCATCCAACATCAGGACTCCAGGAAAGTTAAGACACACACAACTATGTCTGCTCTTGTTCCTCATGCAGAGACAACACAGAAAGGGCTGGGGGCATTCCCCTTCTCCACTTGGCCCACCTAGAGTGATCCGCCTGAACAGGGAAGTCTCTGAACATTGTCCCCAACCTCTAGCTTGGTAACACACGTAGTATCCCAGCTTTCCAAGTGAAAAAGGCTTTGAATGCAATGTAATAGTCATGGATTTATTTTCTGCCTTACTCAGACCCTTTTATAGAGACTCTTATAGTCCTGGTTCTTTCTCTCTGCAAATTTACAATCTAAGATCCACCTGCTGAAACTAATATACCTATATAGGACACACTGCCACACAATAGTAACACAAACCTAGAGCAATTTAATGTCCCAGGGTGTGACCACTTGAGTGTGTATGTTTGGACCCATCCCTAAACTACACTTGTCTTCCTTGCCTGCCAAGGGTCTGCCATATTCACTGCAGCTGCTCCTACAACATTTAAGAATCAACCTCAACATAGTACCAGCATTACAGATGAGAGGATCCTGATAAAGGCTGAGAACAACTGGTAGCACTTTACAATTTTAAAATCCTTTCCTAATCCATTATTCTTGATTGTCCACTCACTTGCCACATATTTACTGAGTTCCTTCCATGCTCTGAAAGGGCACTGAGAGTATAGGAGTAACCAAAAATGGACAGTGTCTGGATTCACATAAAGCTCACAGCCTTGTGAAGCTTTACATTAGCAAGTAATCAGGAAAGTGTGTACTTACAGTCCACTCTGGTAGCGCAAGAGTAGAAAATTATATAGTACTATGAAGCATATAACTCAGGGAGCTGACTTAATCCAAACTCAAGGAGGACTTCCTGGAGAAAGGAATCTGAAAAATGAGAGGTAATCAGGTGAGGTATAGGGAGGTGGGAGGACAACAACCCTGTGCCAGGCAGGTATGGTCATCCAGAAAATATATGTCAGGTGCTGCTGGGTGCTAGAGACGTATGATGTCCAAGACACACAGCCTTGCTCTTCTCATCTTTCAGTCTAGACAAGGAAGCAGACATCATCTTTAAACTTCACAAGCAATTACTTTATTACGGTCAAGAAAGTGTTCCCAAGGAAGATTTCAGTGGGGAGGGGGTGTTATGGGGAGGGCAGCAAGTTTCACCTGCAAAACAGGGCCTGCCTGGGACATACTTCAAAGTCAGAATTAATTAGGCTCAGACTTGGTGGCTGGTTGAATGTTAGAGAGACTGGAGATGTTACAGAGCAAAGGCCGGGGACACCAACGATATCCCAACCCCGCACCAGGTTCATTATGCTCGCCGCCAATGGAAAGACATCTCTCAATGCTAGAGACTAGTGAAAAGGAAAAGAATTTTTTATTTACAAGTTACACAGGCTTGGAGTAATGACTTAAGGTCTCCTTTAAAATACTAGAGTTCTCTAGAATACCCACAAACACACAGTTCTTCCCTCTCCCCTTTGCCCAGTCCAGGGTACCGTAGGAAAAGAAGTAGAAGTCCGTGATTCAGGCAGATCCACAGTTCTGACACCATCCACTGTGTTGCCACCCTGATCTCCAATTAATCTAAAACCCCAGTTAATTCAAAACCATGTGGCACCTTCTCATGGCCCACCAGCAAGAGTCCTTTCACCCTTTCTCTTCCAGGCAAAGTCTCTCCTGCTTCCTAGGCCGCATGGCAAAGGGAGCCACCCAAAGCCACATGGTCCTGAGTCTGTCTCTCAGGCTGAGGGGTCCCCACTCCTCCAAAACCCTGTGGTCCAGAGTGAGAGAGAGAGAGAGAGAGAGAGAGCCTGTTATGTCTGCTGTGCCTGGGCTTAAATCCCCATGTCAATCTTCCTCTGCAGCCCCATTTCTGACTCCTCCTTCAATCAACTATACCTGCCAGCACTTCATATTCCTCCAGCTTTTCTGGGCTGCCATGGTAACTGTGGGCTGGTGTGGCCCCATGGCATGGAGCCAAGCATCTCCAAGTTCTCACGCAGGCGCAGTGTCCAGGGAGAGTTGCCTCCCAGTTACATCCTGGGTGGCAGTCACTTCCATCCCCCTGGCTCAAAGCAAGGCCACAGCTATTTAACATATCTATGAAACCAGTTAAAGGTTATAGATATGTTAAATGACCATGCCAGAGGTGAGCTGCAAAGCTGCTGCCATACTGAACATCTCTGCATGGCCCTGCTCCAGGAGTCCCATCTCCCCCCAGTTCAGACTTGTGGGGGTGAGGACATCCTATATACATTTTTCTAATATTCCCTGGACACCTTGAGTTCTGGACCCCATTGCAAATCCTTATTTGGACCCACTTCTTGGCTGCACCCTGTTACAGGGAGGCTGAAAAAAGAAGTAAGGGGTTTCTGCCTTGGATGCCTGGCCAATGAGACCATTAACCAAGATAGGGAACATGGAGCCAGAGAACTTTTTCAGCCTGTTTCATGAGTATGATTTGCGTATGTTCAGCTTATCCCAGGTCTGGGTTCTTCCTATGACAGACTTCTAGGAAGAGATCCTAATTAAATTTGTTCTGCAAAGGTGATTAAGATAGGAAGGTGAGGGTGGCATATAGTAGAGAAGAATTCCAGGATAGGGTTAGAGCCTGGAAAAAGGCCTGGAAGCATGAAGGAACACCTCCTCTTTAAGGAACTGCAAGGAGCTATGCTGACTGGAGCCAGATAGTGCAAAAAAGTAGTGAAAGATAATGATGCAAAGCAGGTAGGGGGCAGGAAAGTTGAAGAGTTTGGACTTTGTCCTAAAGGTAAAGAGGAGTCAAGGAAGAGTTTTGAGAAAGGAAATGAAATGGTTAGATTTATAGACTGATAAAAGAAATCACTGAGCGCAAGTTAACTCCATGAAAGTAGGTTGGGAGGCTGAAGCATAGGCTCAAGCTCAGGAGTATTCAGGAGCCCAAACTGAAAGGATAAAGGAACTCTGTGGGTATGAAAAGTTGAGCCCAGGAGAAAGTGAAGATAAATCTCAAACTGATTCCTACTGATTGAATGCTGAACTTGAGGGTCTTATGAACAATATACTTAAAGATTTCCATTACCCTGGCTGGTGTGGCTCAGTGGATTGAGTGCTGCCTGTGAATCAGAGTTACTGGTTCAATTCCCAGTCAGGGCATGTACCTAGGTCACAGGCCAGGTATCCAGTAAGGGGCAGTTGATAGGCAATCACACATTGCTGTTTCTCTCCATCTCCTTCTCCCTTACCACCTCTCAAAAAATAAATTAATAAAATATATTTTTTAAAGATTCCAAAGAGGCTGGTTGGATAAATGAATCTGAGGGCCAGGAGCACAACAAAAATAAAAGATACAGGTTTCAGATGCATCTAGTTTTTAAGATGAAGATAGAAAAAGAGAGTCCTCATGCCTCTTGTTTAGAATAGCCTGCTCTCTCCTCTGACCTCTTGGCTTAGGATGTGGCCTGGACGTTTGTCCTGTTGCTTAAGGCAAATTGGAAGGTATTCCTGAAACTTCCTTTGCCTTCATTATCTCCCCCAACATCCAAGCCATCATTTGACCAGTGGATCATCTCTCTACAGCAAGTAGACCCAAGTTTTCCCTTCTCTTTGCCTGCTAAGAGTCCCTTCCATCTTTCTCCCAGAGAAATGCAACAGCGCCTAACTTCCTTCTTTCCACTTTCACCAGCTCCAGACTTCCACAGCCCATGTCCCTCACAGCAGTGAATAGACCATGTCTCTGCAGAGCATAAACTCTCCAGTTGTTTCTGCTCACCTTTAGAATCCAATACTGACTTCTTATGTACCTTGAGAAGCTCTGCATGAGCTCCCCTGTACCTGTCTCCTTTTATTCTAGTCTTCCTTCTACTCCTCAGACAGCCTCTCTTGGTCCTGCTGTCCTCTGGTCTCAGACAAGGCTTACCTTTGTCATGTGGGTCTCTGTAGGAGTATCACTCACTGGCAAGTCCTCCATGGGTACCCTTGAGAACAGCCATGCAGCACTCTATCACATCACCTCATTTTAATGCTGCCTATATCAGTACTTTCCTTGCTTATCTGCTTGCTTATTAGACACATCCCACACCCCTTCCACATACACACATGCTAGAGATAAGCTCCGTAAGAGCTGGGGAGTGATCATCTTTTATCCCAGGGCCTGGAAGAGTACATGTTCGTAGTTGGTGGCCCACAGATATCTGTTTAATAAATAAATAAATAAACAAACAAACAAGCAAATTGACATAAAGATCATATTTGATGCTAAGTGAATAACCTCCTGCACAATCAAGAAGAGATAATCGAATTAGAGAAGGAAGAGAATCAAGAGACACCTTTATTGAACATGGGAAAAGGGAGTTTTTCAATGAAGGAACTGGTCACAGCATCAAATGCGGCCAGAGAGACCTTGTAAGAGCCCAAAGGCATCCACAGGCTTTTACAAGATAGTAGTAAATGCAATGGATGCAATGGAGAGGTCATAGGCAGCTGGTGTGGTCAGCTAAGATACAGGGGTCAGTGTGGGTATATATGGGTAGAGCAGGTGGGTGATGGCATGTGGGCAAAGGGAGATTTTCTCTTGAAGGCTGGCTCCTGGATTGATTGAGGGGGAATAAAAGAGAAGTGCCTGAGATTACACAGCAAGGAACTAGAACTGGAATTGTCAGAGATTTACAGAAATATATGGATGCTCTAGACAGGGTCATAATTTGTCTCTCCTTCAAACTGGTATCTATTCCATGTGTACTTCAAGGTTAGGTCCAGGGCTGCACAAGGGAAAAATTAAGAAGTGGTCTTTAGGAGATGTGACCTGGCCTCTCCTCTAGATTCTAAGCAGGTTAGTTCTGACCCCAAATGAGCACTTCACCCTCACATAGCAAAGGGAAAGGCGAGTAGCAAATTGGGCAACCACCCCAAAAGGTGATTGAATAATTAATTATCTGTTGCTATTCAAACATGCCACACACCTCCTCTCCCTAAGAGGAGCACAGCTCTCTCCAGTTTGTCACATTTCCAGTGATATTTCAGCACTCACTTTAGACTGACATCCAGGCAGCTGCCCAGTCTTAATTTAGCTGCACACTAGGGTCTGGCTGTCTGCCAGTCTCTCTATTATGCCTCCCATATCGCAGACAGAAAGGAGATTTTTTAAACTGCTGTGGTTGGTATGAAGCTAGTGTTGGAGTGAAGAGAGGAGATGTGCATTTCCCACATCTAAAGCAGTAGTTAAGGGTCAGCTTTGTGCCCAGTCCTGCCTTAGAAGCTTGCTATGCTGAGATTTAAAATGGTGGGGAATTTGATTAATTAACATTCAAGGGTTCAGGTTTCAATCATTGTTCTTCCCCCAAGAAGGGGCAAGGAGAGAGGACACCTAAAATTTGACCTCTTGGTACCCTCCAATTCTCCTTCTCTGAGACACCCTGAATATCTGATAAATCTTTGTATTCCTCAAGTTTAACAAAATGTGTGACCTCAAAAAATGTGTGGTCTGTGAATGATAGAATAGTGCTCCCACAGGGATGCCTGGGGTGGTCTGGTCATTTAAGTTAGGTTATAGGAATGAGTAGCAAGAGGGGCTAAGGACATCCACATGTGAAAGACTAAACCGAAAGGCAATAAAAAGTCTCATGGGAATTTCAAACACTCTCTGAGAAAGGAGCCAAGTCCTAAGCACAAGACAAAAAGGAAGAAATGAGCTAATGTGTTCTGGGAAGAGTTCAGGGAAAGGGAGAGGCATACACAGAAAATCGGCAGCATCCACAAGAAAATATCATTAAGAGTAGAAGGGCAAGAAGGTGGAACTGGGCAGTAAGCAAGGTGTAGGTGGCCTCAGAACAGGCACAACTAATCCCAAACAGTTCCAAAAAGACACCCATTTTTTAGCAGGTTTTGAGGAAATTAAGGATTACAAATTGGCCCAGAGGCTGCAGAGGGTTATTCAGGTTGGGAAAAGGGAAAGATATGAAGTAGCTGAAAAAAAAATTACATAGTACTCTATGTGCTCTGGTAGTCTTTAGCAAACCTGTTCCACTGAAGACAGTTTGCTTCTGGGAACTTCTCTGAAGGATGAAGCTGCAGTCCTGCCATTTTAATAATTTAAAAGCAGACAGGTTAGAGCTCCAAGCATGAACCATGGTGAGCAGCATCAGGGAGAGAAATAAATGTATTTAAATGTGTCTAGGATGGACACAATGGGATATGTAATGAACTTTGCAGATTTGTGATTTGTCACTTTTAGCACTCTTACTAGGGCCTCCTCCAGAGACCTCATGAGGAGGTACCCCACTCAAATGCAGTCTCATGATCATTGGCCTATTTTCATGCATTTCAACTCTTGTCTGACTCACCCTGAGCTCTAAAGAGGTGAGAGGCTGAGGAAAGCTCAATGCTTTTCCCAATGAAAGGATAAAAGCAAGCAGAGTGCTATCCCCTCAACCACAGCACTCAGAACACTCAGCTCCCCATTTTAAATGTGTCTGGATGAGCACTGGAATATTGATGTTTCCTGTCATCCTATCTCATTTCCACTTCAGGTGGCTCTTCAGACCCCTGTGCAATAAGATTTAGACTCTGGAAGTCAGTGGCCCCATGCCAGAAAGAACCCACAGTGCTAAAGAGAGCCCCTGATAGACATCAGAGTAAAGAGGAACATGACTTGGAATAATAGCCAACACCTCTGAATAAGGGAGGCCAGCCCAACAATCACTAATGGAGGGGGAGCTGGAGGAGTACATAAGATACTGAGACAGGAAGGGGCTCCTGTGTCCAGGCCTCTTCTCTTTCTGCCCACAGCAGCTCCTCTTCCCAAACCACTCTTTTCCAGGGATGAGCTCAAAATGGAAAGCTAATGAAGCCATTTCCCCACAATGCCCAGTGTGAGGAATGTGTTGACCACAGCAAGGTTCCTAGGGTTCTTCCCACAGTGGTCCACACACAGCCAGAAGTTAGGAAACTGCCTCCTTCTGCAAGTGTGTGCAGAGCTTATCCAGTGTGAGGGAACAGTCCAACAACCTCTAGGGGAAAGACTCGAAAAGGCTGTCAGATTTAGCAAATAACACAGAATGCCCAGTCCAATTTGAATTTCAGGTAAATGATGAATAATTGTTTACTATAAGAATGTCCCAAATATTGCTGAGATAGACCTATACTAAATCATTAATTATTGTTAATTTGAAATTCAAGTTTAACCAGGCACCTACATTTTATTTGGTAGCTCTCTCCCTGGACTTTCTGTGAGGAGTGACATCCTGAAACGGAGGCTGATCAAGGGAAAAATAATTCCCTAGCAGCCAGAGCTCAGCCTACTGTTTCTAACACTTTCACCTGGGCTGTGAAAGGTCCATCAGGTCTCTGTGTTCCCAGGAAAACCAGGGCCACAGCCTCAGCTCCCACACACCCCAAGTGAAGCACAGTAGCTACCTCCAGATATCCCTGTTGCCCACTCTCCAGGCCAAGCTCACTGGCAGGGATGCTCCCTAGCAGGCTGAAGCCAGTCCAGATCTCAGTCATGTCCCCATCCCACCCCTACTCTGAGAGTCTGAGAATGAGCTTCCTAGTAAGCTTTCCTCTGCACTCTTTATTTGGAGTTAATTTGCTCTCTCTCAGACTGGGTCCAGATGTTTTGAGTGAAAGAAAGAAAACTTTTATCCTATGGTTTTCATTCCAATCTAGAACATTTCCCTTTAAACCAGGAGCAAGGAGAAAGTTGAATACCTACCCTTCTCTTTGACTCCTCTCATACATCCCCCAAATTACTAGCTATAACCCAATACCAAGGGCCTCCAGGGTGCTGGAAGGGAAGCCTCAGTTCCATTCTGCCAGCTGTAGGCTTTATTATCCACTTCCCTTTTGTCCTGCTTTGGCTCACGGAAGCTGGCACACCACTGGTGGTTGCTAATGCATGTCCTCTGCACAGGACCTCGGCTGGCAGGTGAAGATACACAATTGCCTCATTTCTCACAGAGCACCAACACCACATGCCAGCTCCTGGCTAAAGAGCATAGCATATGGTTTGACAGGGGATATGGGAGCTATGAGTCCACCTTCCCAAGCCGGTTTAGATAGCAAAGACACCAAGGAACCTACTCAAGGTGCTGGGGAGCCAAGGGACAAATTCCCCAGGAAAACAAGGCTGCCTGACCAGAGGTTCAAACCCAGACTCTCTGATATTTCCACCCTTTACTAGCAAAAAGCACACAAAGCAGCCCCATTGGACCTCTGGGAAATTTCCCATTGCTCCTGGCTAGCAGAGGGGGCATATTGACTAGAGTAGCCCACCTCAGAGGATTTTGTAGAAGTCCATTTGTAGAAGTCCATTTTGTAGAAGTCAGGGGTGAAAAAGTACAGGACACACACCTCTGGAATACTACCTTCCCTTTGCACCTCACTAAATCCTACACAGAATTTCACTTAAATATCATCTCCTATGGGCAGCCCTTCCTGGTGTCCCAAACTGAATCAGATCTTCCAATACACATTCTCATAAGACCCTGAGGTTCTCTTTCATTCACTCATTGAAATAGTTCTTCAAGTAAGGGGTGGAATTAACATACAGCAACTCAATAAAGAAGACAAATTAATTGTATTTTCTATTCTTGCTCCAGATTCCCTATTCTTGCTACAGATTCTCTATTCTTGCTGACAGTTGGGGCGGGGAAGTTGGTAGAGGTAGAAGGCAAACTTGCTAGTAGGTAGCATCTCAGTTTAAAACATTCTACTTTAGTTAATCAAGAATCAATTCCTCTCAGTTCAGAAGATGGTGGCCAAGTAGGTGAAAGCTAAGTCCACATGCTCTTGCCCCTTACTAGTATTTTTGGCTGATCTTCCAACAGATAACCTGAATAAACAATGGCATCTTAGTTGATATGAAGTTTTGAAGCCAAGGAGTAGAGAAGTAGCTTCACACCATCTGATAAGGAGATTTTATAAACTTAAGGGGAAATATCCTGTGTGTGGCACCTGCAGGAGCAGAAAGACCAGGAAGAAATCACAACATTGTCCCTCCTTCCCCTACCAGGGCAGGGGTCTTAGTCCTGCACAGGGACCCCTCAACCCTAATCAGGAGTGACTTGGGAAGATATATAGAGTCTGAGAGATTCAGGCTACATACACAAAATGAGCAGTGCATCCATAGCAGCGCCAAACAGGAGAGTGCCAGAGAGAGACTATATCTCATAAAACAATCAGGGGTCATACCTAGGTGGGTTGGAGGCATAAACAGGCTGCAGTCAGCTGTCACACAGAGAGACTATTTGCTTTCTAGGAAGGTGGCATGCACGGAGAACCAGACAGTGATTCAGTACTGCAGTGTGGGTGCCACATACAAACATTTTTAAAAAAGAGCTGAAGTGGAGCTGGGCATGGACCCCACAAGGAGCTGCTCTGTCAAACAGACATCAGATTGAGACTTGGAAATAAAGAACAAAAGGACAGTAACCAGAAGGGGGAGGGGAATAATGGGGGAAAGAAGAGAAAAAAAGGGCAAGCAAAGGAACAAGAATTGAGGACTTACGGGCAGGGACAATGTGGAAAGATTAACTGTGGACGTGAGGGGATGGGGTAGGAGTGAGCAATGGGGAAAAATGCAGGACAACTGTAACTGAAAAATGATAAATAAAAATAGATGATAAAAAAGAAAACAGATTGAAAGCACAGTTCATTCCCACTGAATCCACCTTGGAAAGGACTTCAGAAAGTAGCACAGCAAAGGGATTGCTGGGCCCATGCCCAGCACAGCTAGTAAGCCAGGGGCTACACAGAATGGAGAATCCAGGACTGTATCTCCTGTGAAGGCAGTGGGCTAGGAGATAAATTGGCAAAAATTGAGCACCTGAGATCCTCTGCAGCCAAGCAGATCCCCCTCTCCCCACTGAGTAAAAGCCTCTAGGAAGCAGAGTGTCCAGCACCCCCTCCTGCAGGATTTTGATCAGAATATCCAACAGTGAAGCTCTTCAAAACAGTCAAGGCAGACTCAAGAATCCCCTGCTGGGTGCATATCCACAGGGGAAAGAAAGGGAGCTGCCAAGGAGGGCCTTTCTGAACTTTTCTCAGCCACAACAAGATGATCTGGTTCCTCGGGTCCTATTTCATTGAAACCAGCTGGGCTGAGTGTGCAGAAATTGGTACAGCAAGGGGAATTCAGGACCCTGCCCAGCCTTGGCACTTATTCACAACTGCCATCAGCACCAAGCAAAAAAGCTGGCTCTCTTACACAGATTGGCCCCTCACATGAAATGGACAGCTAATTCATCAGAAACTATACATTATTGAAAATAACCTGGGTCAGACAAAAATGTGTATCTCAGGGACAGGGGAACACATACACAATCTTTCCTGAAAACTGAACAGCATCTCCCAGGAGAGATTCAGGGATCCCACCTTCCTGATAGCACCAGAAGCCCCCTCTAGAGGTAGGAAGATGTGGTACCTGTGGTGCTGCCAGGCATTAGATGGCCCACCCTTTGGACTTGTGCTGATAAAAAGCCAACAAGGCAGAGTAGCAAGGACCAGCCCAGACACAGCCAAGTCTGAAGGACAAAGCCACAGACTGTGGACCACTTGTAATCTTGAACAAGCTGTCTAGAACTAGATGAGTATACCATCTGACATGACGAGAGTTGAATCCAGAAGAAGATAAGAGGCAAATATGAGACTCTGCTGAGACAAATTCCACCTCATTCTTTTTCAGTATTTGCATTATTTTTCTCTCACATAGCTTTTTAACATTCTTCTTTTTCTTCAATTTTATTCCACTTTTTAATTTTATTTTATGTATTTATTTTTAGAGAGAGGAGAAGCGAGGGAGAAAGAGAAGGAGAGAAACAGCAATGTGTTGTTGTCTCTCATGTGCCCCCAACTGGGGAGCCGGCATGCAACCCAGGCATGTGCCCTGACTGGGAATTGAACTGGAGACCCTTTGGCTCGCAGGCCGACAATCAATCCACTGAGCCATGCCAGCCAGGGCCACTTTTTTATTTTTGTTATTTTGCTTTTTTAATTTTATTTTTACTTCAAATCCTATATTTTCCTCTTCCCTTGCCTTCTCCCATACTTTTCTTATTATCATTTAAAATTTTTATTTTCTCCCTTTCTATGCCTTGTTTCTATTCCTTACTCTTACCATTACTTCTCCCTCTGTCCTCTCAAAATCATTTTTCCCTTACTCATATCACATTCTTTTTCCCTTTCTTATAATGTTCTCATTCTCTTCCCACCTTTATTAATTGTTGCTCATTTGTCATTGATATGGCTGCTGTTGTTGTTTTTCTTCAATTCTGCTCCTATTGTTTCACTATTTTTTTAAACTTCAAACTTATATTATACTCTTCCCTTTTCTTACTCCATTTTGTCTTCTTCCTTTCCTTTTTTATTTATATTTTAAATGTTATATTCTTACTTTCTTCACCTTGTTTCTAATCATTACGCTTATTATCTCTCCTCCCTCTACCCTCTCAAAATCATTTTTCTTTCCTTTATTCATATGCTTTTTTCCTTCCTTATATCTTTATTCTCATTCCAATTTTATTATCTTTGTTCATTATTATATTTGTTATATTAATCTTTGTTCATTTCTTGTTGATATTGCGTTGTGGTTGGGGGGGTGTTTTTGCTGGTGTGAGTTTTATTTTCTGGGTTATTCTGTCTTGTTCTGCCAGCACCTGCACAACAGCATTCAAGATGTGGTGGGGACTGTGACTCTCAGTCAGCTGGCTGGAGGAGAACCCACCAGTGAAAGAGCCAACAACAATTAAAACCGTTACAATAAGAGAGCTGACATAAACTGCATGAAGGGTATCCATAGAGCACCCAGCTCAGGAGATCAAAGAAACTGCACCACTGAGTCTTACAGGAATCCTACCACAAACAGCTACCCCATGAAGACAGGCAGTCAAAGCAGAGCAATCTGAGATACAGAAACAAACAAAAAGAGTCACCTAAAATTGGGAGACAAAGAAACAACCTTCAATTAAAAGGAAAGAATGAGTCCCCAGAAAAAGAGCTGAATGAAATTGAGGCAAGCAATTTGTCAAGCATAGGGTTCAAAATAATGGTTATAAGGAAGCTCAAGGAACTCAGTGAGAACTACAAGGAACTATATGGGAGCTACAGGCAACTGAGTGGGAACAACAACAAGAAAAAGGACGTAGGAACTATGAATAAGAACCAGGTGTAAATAAAGAATGCAATATCTGAAATGTAGAATACACTAGAAGGAAGTAAAAGTAGGCCAGAGAAAAGTAATCACAACTAACCTCAAACAAAATACAACCAGAACTGCCAGAAAACTGAACTGCATGGAAGTCTGACAAGCAAGAATTTAAAGAAGAAATATTCATTCAGATGGGTAGGAGAGGCAGTGATGGGAAGCTGGGGCAGAGCATGGTGTGGTGGTGGCAAGGTGGTCACAGTGAGGCAGTGGCAGCTGGCAGAACATGTGGTCTCACATTCATGTCTGGCAGATAAAAACTGACAGGGATACCCATGGAGTGAGAAATCCCAGCCACAGACCAGATCACACAGCCCGGGATTCCCGGGCCAGGAAATTAAAGCAACAAATCTTCTGGCTGTAAAAATTAGTAGGAGTTGGGGTGGTGGCAGAAATTTCCAGTATCTCAGGAGAGCCTGTTTAAAGGATCCACATGGCCCTAGAACATATACAAACACACCACTCTAGGATTCAGCACCAGGGCAACAGCTAGAAGGGTACCAGTTGCATACAGGAAGTGGGGAAATGACTGAAAACAGGTCGAGAGCCAAGCAAGTGGCATTGTTCCCTCTCAGATTCCTCCCCAACACACAGTGCCACAAAATGGCAAAGTGGACTGCCCCACCCTGGCAAATACCTAAGTCTCCGCCCATTACTACATAACAGGTGCACCAAGATGGAGTCAAAACTGCTCTATCTAATACACAGAAACAAACACAGGGAGGCTTCAAAATTGACAAAGAAATATGGCCCAACTGAAAGAACATATCAAACCTCCAGAAGAAGAACTAAGTGAAATGGAAATAGCCAATCTATCACACACAGAGTTCAAAACACTGGAGATAAGAATACTCAGAGAACTCATTGAGTACAGCAAAAGCATAGGGAAGAAATGAAGGCTACCTCAAGTGACATAAAGAAAAATTCACAGGGAACCAGCAATGAAGGGAAGGAAGCCAAGGTTCAAATCAATGATTTAGAACTTAAGGAAGAAGTAAATGATCAACCAGTACAGAATGAAGAAACAAGTGTTCAAAAATGAGGTGAGAATAAGAAGACTTTGGGACATCTCCAAAGTGCAAACATCTGAATCACAGAGGTGAGGAAGAGCAAGAAATTGAAAACTTATTTGAAAGAATAATGAAATAAAATTTCCCTAATTTGGAGAAGGAAATAGACATACAAGTACAGGAAGCTCAGAAACTCCCAAACAATTGGACCCAAAGAGGGACACACTAAGACACATCATAATTAAAATTCCAAAGGCTAAAGATGAAGACAGAATCTTAAAAGCAGTGAGAAATGGGCAGGCCCTTTGCCCATTTTCTGTTTAAATTACTTTATTGTTGTTCAAATAGAGTTGTCTGCTTTTTTTCCCCACCCCAACCCACCCAAGCCAAAAGAACCTTCCTCCCTTGCTTCCACCCTCTGCCTTGGTTTTGTCCTTTATAGTAGTTCCTGAAAACCCTTTTCCCCACCGTCTCCTCCCCCCTCCCCTCTGACTATTGTTAGGTTGTTCTTAATTTCAGTATCTCTGGTTATATTTTGTTTTCATTTTTCTTTTGTTGATTATGTTCCAGTTAAAGGTGAGATCATATGGTATTTGTCCCTCACCACCTGGCTTACTTCACTTAGCATAATGCTCTCCAGTTTCATCCATGCTGGCACAAAGTATAGGAGCTCCTTCTTTCTTTCTACTATGTAGAATTCCATTCTGTAAATGTACCCCAATTTTATGATTCATTCATTTACTGATGGGCACTTAGGTTTCTTCCAGCACTTAGCTATTGTAAATGTGCTGCTATGAACATTGGGGTGCACAGGTTCTTTTGGACTAGTGTTCCAGGGTTCATAGGGTATAATCCCAGCAGTGGAATTGCTGGGTCAAAAGGCAGTTCCATTGGTAGTTTTCTGAGGAAATTCCATACTGTTTCCACAGTGGCTTCACCAGTCTGCATTTCCAACAACACTGCACTAGAGTTCCCTTTCTCCACATCTTCTCCAACACTTGTTTGTTGATTTGTTTATGATGGCCATTCTGACCTGTGTGAAGTGGTATCTCATTGTGGTTTTAATTTGCATCTGTTAGATCACTAGTGATACTGAGCATCTTTTCATGTGTCTCTGGGCCTTCTGTATGTCCTCCTTGGAGAAGTGTCTGTTCAAGTCTTTTGCCCATTTTTAATTGGGTTGTTTGTCTTCCTGGAGTGGAGTCATGTGAGTTCCTTATATATTTTAGAGATCAACCCCTTGTTTGAGGTATCATTGGCAAATACATTTTCACAGGCTGAATACAACTTTGTCAAGTGTAAGGCTTATAACACTTGAAGTCTGACCTGATCTTTGCCTTGCTCCAGGAAAGCTCAGGTGAAAGCTCCTCCTGCTATGGGTGCTTAAGAAATGGTGCTGATCCCCTTAGGTGGGATTACGAGTATAGTTTGGTGAGTTTGTCATGGGGTGGGATAGAAGTCTTCCAGAAGAGTCTTCTCCCTAATGCTACCCCACCCCCCTACCATACTTCAGTACATTCCAAGGGTGGGGAAGATGTTGACAGGAATGGGTTCTAATTTTTTACCTCGTTTTGTGGTTTTCTAGATGTACTTTGAATGACAATGTCAGATGGCATGCTACTGGGGACAGTAGGCCCTTAAATTAATGTCATTAATCCTCAAATTTATCTGAGAAAGTTGGAGACATAGTAGCTGCAGCAAGGTAAATAAATGTCCAATACACATCAAAAGATGAACAACACACAAGAAAACAAGACACAATGAGTAAGAGCCAGTAGAAGCAATACACAACCAAAACAGTCATGCAGACTTCAGATATTAAAATTATTATAGACTCTATAAAACAACTCTGCTTGCTATGTTTAGAGAAATAAAACTCCAGCTTGGAAATCTCATCAGGGAACTGGAAACTATAGAATACATAACATGAAAAAAAAAAGAAATTCTAGAATTAAAAATGCAATAGTTGAAATTAAGCACTTGATGGAAAGATTTAATAATGTTAAATACAGCTAATAATAAATTATAGTATTAAGTGATAGCTTTTTAGAAAACATGTTAAAGTATGTGATTGATTCATGATATTTTGACCAAAACTTTAAGAAAAAAACAAACAAACCATTGAGCATTGCTAAGCCTGTCTTATTCTGTACTAGTGCAGTTATTTTTATGGACCAGAGAAAAATTACTGAATTGGAATATGAGTCAGAAGAAATTTTAGAGAGCAGCACTGAGAGACAACAAGATGGAAAATCTAGGAAGGAGGATAATAGAAAAGGAGGACAAAATGAGAGGGTCTAATACATATGTGATTAATTGAAGTCTCAGAAGAAAAGGAGAAAGAGGAGAGGAAGAACAAAGCAGAAGAAATATTTTATTTTTCTGTTATTGAGAAAAGACGTCTGCCTATAGATTGAAGGAGGCTCCAGAGGTGGGTTGATCTGTGTTAGACACAGGAGGGCTCAGTCATTCGCTGGCTTAGATGGGTCAAAAACCAGTACTTTGCAAATCACAGGGCCTAGGTGGAAATAGAGCAAGAGATACCCAACCTAGTTGGAGTGGAAGTTGAGAGAGAAAAGGAAGTAAAGTTTTATTAATTTATTTTATGAATTTATTCATTCATTCATTCATTCATTCATTTTTTAATTTACTTGTTCATCAACTTAACATTGATTTGTTGAACATCAACCTGGCTTGAGTCACTTGGTCAGAAAATGATAAAGTTTTAGTTTTAAAAGAGATAGAGATTATTATGCTAAGCGAAATAAGCCAGTCAGAGAAAGACAAATACCATATGACCTTACTTATATTTGGAATCTAATGAATAAAATAAACTGACTAACAAAATAGAAATGGAGGCATTGGTACATGGAACAGACTGACAGCTGTCAGAGGGGTGGGAGGGACTGAATGAAAGAAGGTGAAGGGATTAGACAGAGAACATATATGCATGACCCATGGACATGGAAAACAGTGCAGTGATGACCTGAGAAAAGGGAGTAGTGGCAGGTGGAGTTGTACAAAGGGTGGTAGGAAATGGGAACATCTGTAATAATGTCAACAATAAAAATAAAGTTCAAAACATAATTTAACCCATTTTGTAAGAATACATTTTTGTTTGTAACAATGATAGGAAATTGAAAGTGAAAACTAGAGAGTATGAAACAGGATTCACCTATAAGTGGAACCTAATCAACAAAACAAACAAGCAAGCAAAATATAACCAGAGACATTGAAATTAAGAACAAACTAACAGTAACCAGAAGGGAGGAAGGAGGGGATAATGGGGGGGTGGGGAGGGGAAGGATTTTCAGGAACATTTATAAAGGACACATGGGCAAAACCAAAGGGAGATAGGATCAAGGGTAGGGGGTGGGGATGGCTGGGGTGTGGGGAGTGGTGGGAGGGAAATGGAGACAACTGTACTTGAACAACAATAAAAAAGAAACAGGATTAACTGAATATAATGGAAATTTTTAGAGATATGTATTATATTGCTAGTGTGCAATATTTGTATCTATCAATAAACTGTAATGTTATTATATTAAAATAATCACTTAAATTTAAAAAACAATAAAAGAGATGTTTGTTCTTGAATGAAGCAAGATGTTTAGGGAGCTTAGTGTGTGGGTGCTCAGAAGCAAGATGGCCTCTGATGAGTGGAATTAGAGGCTAATTTGGGAAGAAAAGCAAGTCCAAACTAGTGCCTATAAAGTTTCTGACCCCTCTGTGAAGATAGCAAATACTTCAGGAAGAGGTAATTTGGGCTCTGAATAATCTCTTTAGTACTTTGAATGTAGTTTTTAGGGTTTTTAAGAATGTGGCCAACATAATGTTATTTTTATTTACTTTTGTTCATTTCTCAACCAAATGTATTATAATAAAAGAGCTTGTGTAAATGCTACTAAAAGGAAGACAAGGGTTTGTGTGGCTACAGAGAAAGGAGACACGGGAGTCTTGTGAAGGCCAAACATGGTGGCAGTTAGTGGTTAGGGGAGTCACACTGAGGTGACCCTTCTGGGGACAAAGCCAGGAATCTTTGAACAGCTGCCCCATCTGGAGGCTTGGGAAAGCTAAGTACACTTTAGCTTTATGCAAAATTGGCATTGGTGCCCTTTGTGGCTCTTAACTTTGGGATTGGGGAGGGTCACAGACCACTTTCAGAATGTGATGAAGGCCACAAAAAAAAAAAAAAACCAACACATTCCTTGTGCAAATTCATGGCATTCATGAATTCTAGTCTAAAATCCTTTGATCTATCCACCCCTTTATTGTAATTTTACATTTACAATGTAAACATAAGTTTACATTGGATAAACGATTTGTCCAAATTCACATAGATAGTGGCAGAGTCAGGAATTTTTCCCGTGTATTCACCTTTGGTACTGTGCTTGTCCTCACTCATTCCTTCAGCTCTCTCCAGAACTGTCCAGGATAAGGTGGTGACATATAGCATATGAGGGGGACCTCTCTCACTGGGCATGGTGTGGAGGAGGTGAACTTGTCTGGTTGCTTGGGATGCAGTCAAGTTCATGAGACATGTTTAGGGGGCTATCAGTGGGTAGAGAAATCATGCAGGGGAAACCCCTTCTGGAGGAAGATATTCTTTTTCTAAGGGGTTGGAAGATAATACTAGCTGGTTTTTTAACTCAAATAATGCTAGGGAGTAGTGAAACTCTTGAATGGAATAAGATGGTAATAAAAGTGTCTCCAGAACAACCCAAGACTCAGGAGACAGCCCCAAATTCTCAATGTGACCTTAATCTAGGATCCTCATTCCTGGAATCCACAAGAACAAAGCTTTGAGCTTGACTTCAGTGTAAGTTCCCTCTGGATATTCTCTTCTTTCTCTCTTTTGTGTTTCCCTTCCTCTTGTCTTCTTCCCTCTATGTTGTTGGGACAAAGAGGACAGAGGGTACAAGTACCACACACTAAATGCATTTTATTTCAGGAAAAATTATGATTACTAAAGACTTAAACTTTTAGTCTAAAAATACCAGACTGTAAATGCCTTTGTTCCTCCAGTCCTCTTTCTTGTTTCCTCATCATCACTCCCTTTCCCAATCAGTGCCACTGAGAATTGCACTGGGGGCAGGTGTAGAAAACACTGGTATCTTTATCAGCTGAGAGGACAAGTGGAGGCCTGGAGAAGTTTGGGAAAGTGCCATCAGAGCTTGTGCAGATGCAGGAGAAGGAGGCTGAGTTATGCAGCATTCACAGTGTGCTCTGGCCAATGTGCCCTGTGGGTGGGTCAGTCAACCAGCTCAAGTTTCTTGCTTCTGAATGGTGAGAAGTTTCCCAGCACTCTCAGCTGAAGGTAGGCTTATTCTTCCCAGAAAATGTTTAATTTAGAGTTTATTGATTCCATTTGCCAGAATATTTTCCTTAAATATTTTTTAGTCTAATGCATGCAGTATATACCCATATGGCTCTAGCTAGCCTTGTTTTTCTGTGGAACCAATAAAACAATTTTGACAAGATGAAATTTAACTCAGGGGCATATGGATAGGATGGCTGGAATATGAGCAGGGAGGGAAAGGTGAGTTTGAGACAGAACAGCCAGGAGTTGGGGAGAAGCAGGAATGAGGATATACTATGGACAAAGAGAAACAGAAAGAAGAAATTAGACAAGGACAGGGATAATGAAATATGGAAGGGAAAATGAAAGAAAGGTGAAAGAATATGGTATGGTCAGCTTACAGTTTTGTGCATCTTTAGAGATATGAGTGAGTTTAGTCTATGGATGACTCTTAGATTACTTTGGAGGTTCCTGTTCTAATTTCTTCTTGTTGTCACTTAATCTTCTATTTTAAAAAAAGTAAAATAGACATGTATGTTGAACAGCACTGTCTGCTCCACCAGCATTCACTCACCCTTCTCTCACTGTGTAGCAGTTTGTTATTTAAGACTGAACTCCTGGGTTTGTCCCTAACTGGTTAAGTCAATAGTATTCCTGGTCCCCTGACCCCAGTGATTGGTGAGGAACAGGCATGCAACCCAGGACCAAGCCAATCAATGCATAGGATTTTCCTGGCCCAAATGATTGCTTTGGGAGCCACCTTGTCACTAAAGTTTGTTTAATCAGAGAAAATTGGGATTTTTGTTAAAAGGTAGGATTAGAAAAGCCTTCTAGCTCCTTGTGATTATGAACAAGAAAGCATGGGGCCCTGGAACTGCTGGCAATTATTTTAGTACCATGAGGAAATTCAGCCTAAGAATGAAGCATCTATATTAGGAGGGCAAAGTAGGTAGAGTCATAAAGAAATGGAGATGAGGATAGACATCTAAGATGGTGGAAGAGTAGGTTGAAGTTATATTTACTTCCTCCCAGAACCAAACTAGAATTGCAAATAAAACATAGAAAAAACAACCTGAAAAATCAACCGAAGATGAACCGAATAGAAATCTTATAACTGAGAATCCAGGGGGATATCTCAGCTGCAAAAGTTCTATCTAGGGAGCATGAAATATCAACTTTACACCTGGTTTCCAAACCTAGAGCACCAGAGCCAGAAACAGGAGCCCACATCTGCCTGTGAAAATCAGTGGGGTTTCTGTCCACCAGGAAGAGATGGGAGTCTGCTAGAAAGTCATGTGTCCTCTTAAAGGGCCAGCACACAGAATCTCATTTTCAGTCACTTACCCTAGGCTCCAGCAGAGGAGGGTGGCTCAGAGCAAATTAGAGCCAAGTGAGAAGAGACTTGGTTCTGTGGCTCTGGGAAGACAGCTGAAGACACAGATGCCAGTGCCTCTGTACTGAGTCCCTCTCCCACACCACACACAAATGCCATCTTTCATGGGTAGAGTGCTCCTCTCCATAGGGCATCAGCCAAGGGAAATGCAATAGCTCCACCCTTTTGATACCTTGTGCCATGTCACATGGAGATTACCCTTTGGAAGACCCTTTGGAAGAGTCAGTGGCCTGAGCCTGAGGTGTAGAGGTCCAGGTGCATGTAGGGGTTGTCAGAAACTGAGTCATGCGGCTCTGAAGTGGGTTCCAATTCCTGCTCTGGCATCCCCACAAACCTGACCAGTGCCAATTCCTCATGGTAGAACTATTAGCCCCACTCTTCTGACTCCAAAAGGCCCCACACTACCAAGCTCTGGGTCTCCCAGAAGTCCAAGCAGAATCTGGGACAGACTGAACTCTGTGGCTCAAGGCTGGGGCCATTTTTCCCTTACATGCTTGATGGGTGTAGAGCCTTCTCTTCATATGGCCAAATATTTGTCTCTTCAGGCCTGATAAACTCAGCTAGCCTCCACCTGAAGACTCTCTGAGACCCTACCCCACCACAAAGGTCTGCGGGCACCTGGTGGGTGGAAGCTACCCTTGGTGTACCCTGAGAGTTTTTCTGAAACAAAGAAGGCCACTAAATAATAATAAAGGATCTATCCAATAAGAAGATATAATCATTGTAAACATGTATGCACCCAACATAGGAGCACCTAAATATACAAAGCAAATCTTGATGGATGAAAAAGGAGAGACTGACAGTAATATAGTTGTCATAGGGAATATTAACACACATTGACATCAAGAGATAGATCTTCCAGATGGTAAATCAACAAGAAAACAATGGCCTTAAGTGACACACTAGATTACAAAGATTTAATTTATATCTATAGAGAATTTCACTCCAAAGGAGCAGAATATACATTCTTCTCAAATGCACATGGAATATTTTCTGGGATACATGACATGCTTGGTCAAAAAACAAGTTTAAATTAATTTAAGAAGATTGAAATCATATCAGTCATCTTCTCTGATCACAATAGTATGAAACTAAAAATTAATTAAAAGAAAAATACTGAAAACAAGCAAACACATGGAGGCTAAATAACATGTTATTAAACAATGAATGGGTTAATAATGAGATCAAGGACGAAATCAAAAGATATCTTGAGACGAATAGAAATAAAAACACAACAACCCAAAATCTATGGGACATAGTGAAAGCACATCTAACAAGGAAATTCATAGCACTTAGGCTTACTTCAAGAAACAAGAAATATCTCAAATAAACAATCTAATCTTGCACTGAAAGGAACTAGAAAAATACCGACAAAAATTACCAGAATGAATAGAACAAAATAAATAATACAGATCAGAGCAGAAACAGAGTCTAAAATGAAACAGAGTCTAAAAAATTACAAATGATCAATGAAAACAAAACCTGGTTGAAACCTTATCTTTGAAAAGATAAATAGGATTGACAAACCTTTAACCAGACTCATTAAGAAAAACAGAGATAGGGCCCAAATAAAATCAGAGGTGAAAGACAAGAAGTAAAAATTGAAACTGCAGAAATACAAACAATTATCAGAAAGTAATATGCCAACAAATGGAAGAAATGGATTCATTCCTAGAGACCTATAATCTCCCCAAACTGAATTAAGAACAGAAAATTAGAACAGACTGATTACAGGTAGTAAAATAGAAGCACTAACAAAAAAATTAAAACAAACAAAATCCTGGACCAGATTGCTTCACAAGCAAATTTTATCAAACATTTGAACAACAACTAATGCATACCCTTCTCAAACTATTCCAAAAAATTCAAGAGCAGTATAGACTTCTAAGCCTGTTTTATGAGGCCAGCATTATCTTAATTCCAAAACCATATAAATACACTACAATGAAAGAAAAATTATAGACTAATATCCCTGATTAACATAGATACAAAATTCCTCAATAAAATATTAGCAAACCAAATCCAGCAACAGATTAAAAAGATCATACACCATGACCAAACAGGATTTGTTCCAGGGATGCGAGTTTGGTACAATATCTATAAATCAATGAACATAATACAACACATAGGTAAACTGGACAAAAAACGTATCACAGCAATAGATACAAAACAACTCGACAAAATTCAGCACCTATTTATGATAAAACTCTCAACAAAGTGGGAATAGAGGGAATATACCTCAACATAATAAAGATCATATATGACCAACCCAAACTATATCATACTTAATGGGGAACAACTAAAAGCATTTTCTTAAGAACATGAACAAGATAGATATCAATTTCACCACTCTTATTCAACATAGTATGGGAAGTCTTATCTACAGCAATCAGACAAGAAGAAGAAATAAAAGGCATCCAAAGTAGAAAGGAAGAAGTAAAACTGTCTTTATTTGCAGATGACATGACACTGTATAGAGAGAACCTTAAAGATTTCACCAAAAACCTACTAGAACTGATAAATAAATACAGTAAAGTGGCAAGATTCAAAATAAATATCCAGAAATTGGTTGCATTTTTATACACCACTAATGCACTTCAGAACAGGAAACTAAGAAAACAATCCCATCTACAGTTGTATTTTTGTTCCTTCTTCTGTGGGGCTAAAGAAAACAGTATTAAAATAAAAAGAGAACCAACCGTATGGGAATACATATTTGCCAATGATACCTCAGACAAGGGTCTGATCTCCAAAATATACAAAGAACTCATACGACTCCACTCCAGGAAGACAAAAAACCCAATAAAAAAATGGGCAATGGACATGAACAGACACTTCTCGAAAAAGGACATACAGAGGGCCCAGAGTCATATGAAGAGATGCTCAACATCATTAGCCATCAGAGAGATGCAAATTAAAACCACAATGAGATACCACCTCACACCAGTCAGAATGGCCATCATCAACAAAGCAACAGATAACTGTCGGAGGGGATGTGGAGAAAAGGGAACCCTACTGCACTGTTGGTGGGAATGCGGACTGGTGCAGCCATTGTGGAAAACAGTATGGAACTTCCTCAGAAAACTAAAAATGGAACTGCCTTTCGACCCAGCAATTCCGCTGCTGGGATTATACCCTAAGAATCCTGAAAAACCAATTCAAAAGAACCTTTGCACTCCTATGATCATAGCAGCACAATTCACAATAGCTAAGTGCTGGAAACAACCTAGGTGCCCATCTACAAATGAATGGATCAAGAAACTATGGTATATTTACACAATGGAATTCTATGCAGCAGAGAGGAAGAAGGAGCTTATACCGTTTGCAACAGCATGGATGGAACGGGAGAGCATTATGCTAAGTGAAGTAAGCCAGGCGGTGAGGGACAAATACCATATGATCTCACCTTTAACCGGATCATAACCAACAAAAGCAGAAAGCAAGCAAAACATAACCAGAGACATTGAAATTAAGAACAGTCTAACAATAGACAGGGAGAGGGGGGAGGGGACAATGGGGAGAAGAGTTTTCAGGAATTACTGTAGAGGACACATGGACAGAACTAAGGGGGAGGAGGGAGGCTTGGGAGGGGAGGTGGGATGGGAGGGGCAGGGAGAGGATGCAAATAACTGTACTTAAACAAAAAAAATTAATAAAAATGCAAAAAAATTGTTTTTTCTTTTCATTCATTCTTCCTTTATTTCCTTTTCTTTTTTATTCCTCCTCTCTCCCTTCCTTTCTTTATTTCATTCTTTCTCCTTTCCTTCCCTCTTCTCCCTCCTTCTTTACCCACAGGTGAGACATTAAAACCTGGAGCTGTGAAAAGACCAGAGTTAGACCCAAACAGAGGTCATAGCAAAAAACAGAGACAGTGAGAAAAATTTCACTTTGCTACTCCAGAGAACTTGCAAGGTGGGAGTGGTGAACACCAGTACACCTGCTGGAGGAGAAAATACACCAATAAAGGAAACACCAACAGAAAACAATGGAAGAAGGTGAAAGAGGAAGTGGAACCCACACTAACCTCAATCCAGGACCGAGTGGGAAATACAACCAACTGGTGGAGAAATGACCCACAACAAACAACTGAACAAGAGCAAGAGAGAAGCCTCAAAACCTTGTTCACACAGAAGAATCAGCTTCAACACAACCTGTCCACACCTGCACAGCAGAATACAAGGCATGGTAGACAGAGTGACTCTCAGTTAACAAGTTGAGGAAAAGGACCCATCAAAGAAACACCCTACAAAAACTAAAACCCAAAGACATACAGAGAGCCAACATAAACAACAGTCCAAGACCAGCGAGTTCAGGAGATTAAGGACACTGCACCACTGATTCTCACAGGTATTCTACCATAGAAGCTCATACCATAAAACCAAGGAGTCAGAATAGATCAATTTAAGAAACAGAGGCTAGCAAGAAGAGTCTCACAAACAATGGGAAGACAAAGAAACAATCCCAAATGAAAGGAAAGGAGGAAATCCCAGAAAGAATGATAAACGAAACAGAGGCAAGCCAACTATCAGATATTCAGTTCAAAGCATTGGTTATCAGGAAGCTCAAAAAGCTGGATGAGCTCACAGAGAATTACCAGAAACTACAGGAAAACTACAATGAACTCACTGCAAACTATATCAACATGAAAAAGGAAATAGACACTATCCACAAGGGCCAAGAGGAAATGAAGAATAAAGTATCTGAACTGAAGAACACAATAGAAGGAATCAAAAGCAGGCTCGATGAGAAGATCGGAACAGCGAGCTGGAAGATAACGTAGAAAAAAACACACAGAAAGAGCAAGACAAGGAAAAGAGGCTCAAAAAGAATGAACAGGGATTGAAGGAAATGCAGGACAACATGAAACATAACAATATCCATATAATGCGGATACCAGAGAGAGAAGAAGAAGAGCAAGGGATAGAAAAGCTGTTTGAAAAAGTAATGATGGAAAACTTCCCTAATCTGATGAGAGAAAAAGTCACACAAATCCAGCAAACACAGAGAGTCCCAATCAAAAGGAACCCAAACAGGCCCAGTTCAAGACACATCATAATTACAATGGCAAAATTCCAAGACAGAGAGAGAATCTTAAAGGCAGCAAGGCAGAAATAGGAAGTAACATACAAGGGAGCCCCAATAAGGTTGGCAGCTGACTTCACAATGGAAAGGCTCCAAGCCAGACAGAATGGCAAGAAATATTCCAAGTAATGAAAATTAGAGGCCTGCAACCAAGGCTACTGGATCCAGCAAGGCTCTCAGTCAAGGTAGAAGGCCAAATAAGGTACTTCTCAGACAAAAGAAGTCTAAAAGAATACACCTCTACCAAACCAGCTCTACAAGAGATGCTAAAGGGACTGCTTTAAGGAAAGGAAGGAAAAGAGAGAGAGAGAGAGAGAGAGAGAGAGGTACAAAAAATGACAATGAATAAGTGCCTGTCAATAATAACCTTAAACGTAAATGGATTAAATGCTCCAATTAAAAGACATAGAATAGCTAAATGGATAAGAAAGCATGACCCACACATATGTTGCCTACGAGAGACCCACCTCAGGACAAAAGACCTAAACAGACTGAAAGTGAAGGGCTGGAAACAAGTTTTCCAAACAAACAGACAGGAAAAAAGAGCCAGGGTAGCAATACTCGAATCAGCCAAAATAGACTTCAAGAAAAGGGCCATAAAGAGAGACCCAGAAGAACACTTCATAATACTCAAGGGAAGAATGCATCAAGAAGACATAAACATTGTAAATATATATGCACCCAACAGAGGAGCACCCAAATAAATAAAGAAAACTTGGACGACTTCAAGAAATATATTGACAGCAACATGATTATAGTAGGGGATTTTAACACCCCACTGTCAAAAATGGACAGATCCTCCAAACAAAGTATCAACAAAGATATTGTGGCATTGAACAATGCCCTAGAAGAAATGGACTTAACTGATATATATAGATCCTTTCACCCCAAAGAAACTAAATACACATTCTTTTCGAATGCACATGGAACATTTTCAAAGATAGACCATATTACAGAACACAAAACAAGCCTCAACAAATTCAGGAAAGTTGAAATCATATCAAGTATTTTCTCCGGCCACAAGGGACTGTAATTAGAAACCAACCCCAAGGAAAAAAACCCAAAACACTGAAAATCATTGAATACCATGCTGTTAAACAATGAATGGGTCAAGAATGAGATTACAGAAGAAATAAAAAAGTTTCTTGAAACAAATGAAAGCAAACTTACAACAACCCAAGATTTATGGGACACAGTGAAGACAGTCCTGAGAAGGAAATTCATAGTGATACAGGCCTCCCTAAAAAAGATAGAAATATTTCAAACAACCTAACCTTATGCCTATAAGAACTCGAGGAACAAGAAAAAAGACAGTCCAGGGCAAGTAGAGGGAAGTAAATAACCAAGATCAGAGAAGAATTAAATGATATAGAGACTAAAAGCACAATTCTAAGGATCAATGAATCCAGAAGTTGGTTCTTTGAAAAGATAAAAAAACTCAACAAGTCTTTAAGTAGGCTCATCAAGAAAAAAAGAGAGAGGATCCAAATAAACACAATCCAAAATGAAAAAGGAGAGATTACAACTGACGCCACAGATGTAAAAAGGATTGTAAGAAACTACAATGAAGAACTGTGTGCCAAGAAATTTGAAAACCTAGGTGAAATGGACAAATTTCTAGAAAAATGTAATCTTCCAAAACTCAATGAAGAAGCAGAAAGCCTAAACTGACCAATAACAGCAGATGAAATTGAAGCAGCAATCAAAAAACTCCTGACACACAAAAGCCCTGGACCAGACGGTTTCACAGAATTCTACAAAGCAGTCAAGGAAAAGCTAACTACTATCCTTCACAGACTATTCCAAAAAATCCCAAATGATGGAAGACTCCCAAACTCTTTTTATGAAGCCAGCATGATCCTAATCCCAAAACCAGATAAAGACACAACAAAGAAAGAAAACTTCAGGCCAATATCACTGATGAACATAGACACTAAAACCCTCAACAAAATATGGGCAAACTGCATCCAGCAATACATTGAAAACATCATACACCATGACCAAGTGGGATTCACCCCAGGGATGCAAGGATGGTACAATATTCGCAAATTAATAAACATAATACTTCACATAAACAAAAGCAAAAAGAGAAATCACATAATCATATTAATAGATGCAGAAAAGGCATTTGATAAGGTATAGTACCCATTCTTGATAAAAACACTTAGCAAAGTGGGAATAGAGGGAGCATTCCTCAACATAATAAAGGCCATATGTGAGAGACCTACAGCCAACATTATACTTAATGGGCAAAAACTAAAATCCCACTAAGATCAGGAACAAGACAAGGTTGTCCACTATCACCACTTCTATTCAACATAGTACTGGAAGTTTTAGCCATAGCAATCATACAGGAAAAGGAAATAAAAGGCATCCAAATTGGAAAGGAGGAAACAAAACTCTCATTGTTTGCAGATGACTTGATAGTGTACAAAGAAAATCCTATAGACTCCACCAAAACACTTCTCGACCTAATAAATAAATTTGGCAAAACAGTGGGATACAAAATCAATATCCAGAAATCAAAGGCATTTTTGTATACAAACAATGAAACATCAGAAGAAGAAATAGGGAATATATCTCATTTGATATAACAACAAGAAAAATAAAATACCTCGAAATAAACCTAACCAAGGAGGTGAAAGACCTGTACTCAGAAAACTACACAACCCTGAAGAAAGAAATTAAGGAAGACACAAACAAATGGAAACATATACCATGCTCATGGATCGAAAGAATGAACATCATCAAAATGTCCATACTACCCTGTGGCAGTGATTTCCACACGTGTGTAAACACGCAGTCCTGAGAATTTACACGTTTTGAGCACAGCTCCGTGTGGTTCCTGTGTGAGCAAGTGTGGATCATGTCTGTGGGATGGGAATTCTCTAATAGGAATTTGGCAAAGGTGTATCTTAAAAAATTCTGGCTTGCTGTGCCCTGCATATTTAACCTGGTCCTATCTGCCACCAGACGTGAATCAACATCCCAATGCCTTGCTATGAGTAATCCTACCTGTTCTGCTTAATCCCATGAATAATCAATCCAATGTAAATGTGTCTTAATGCCTCTAATAAAACCCCCGGCTAAGCAACCCACGAGGTCTTTCTCCCCAAGATGGGGGATGGTGGAGGAGACCCATGGCCGCCGGATTCCTTCCCCCCACGTGTCTCAGTGTGAGATTTATACACGCATTTGGTTACGGTCACCCACGGGTTTCGGCTGGGACGAGATCCCCACGGCAGATGGCGCCCAACGTGGGGCATCTGAGGCTACGAGCCAGACCGGAAACTGCCCATCCTAAGGAGAGAGAGAAACCACGCGCGCGCGCATCGGCCCCTGTTAGTGAGTGGGGTCCCTCGACCTCAGAGTCGTTCCAGGATGGGAAAGGGAAGAATATCGGTACGAAAAACGTTTTTGGCTACGATAATTTAAAGAACGAAAACCGTACAAATCCAGAGGAGTGGATTGTACCTCTAATTATTTATAAAGTTTGCTACTTGCTAACAAAAGCCCATGTATGAGGCTTGCGCGGCGACTAGCCCATTTGTTAACAAAAACCCTGAGCGCGCAACTCAGTAGTGCCAACCGGCCGGACGAGTGCGAGGGCGGAAACCCCTCGCCATGTTTGATGCAGGGCAGGGAAAAGGATTAGGCCCCCAGGGGCGGTGGCAAGAGACACCCTAGCGTGCCCTCGGAAAATGGGCCTCTCCATGCAGTGGTGGCGCCAACTTCAAACCCGTGCGGAGAAGGAGGCTGTGACTCCGGGGTGGTGGGCGGCAGGGGTGGCGGGCCGCTCGCCAGGCTCGTCCTGGCGGGTGGCGGCGGGAAAAGCGGTGGCCACTTCCTCCCTCGCTTTGGAGCGGGCAGGGGCTAACAAAGGCCCATGATCACCCTGCTGCCCTTAGGCGCCGCGGCCACCAACCATCTTTCGCCGTACGGGGCGCGGACTCCCCACCAGGCGCCCGGCGCACAGCCCAGGCCCGCGGGCTGCACGCGCTGGCAGCCGGGGGCCTACAGGTGCCGCGCTGGCTGAGAAAACTAAGGAATCTGCCAGCACTTCCCATTTAAATCAGTCAGTAGCAAAAAAGATCTCACTCCATGATTTGCCCGTGACCCTGCCTGCCAAGAGAGGCGCAGCTCAGCTCGCCTCTCCTGCAGTCGGGGCGGGACGGGGAACAGAGAAAGGGCTGAAGCCTACCACTTGTTAGGCGGCTCCCTGCCTACAATTAAAATGGCCCAGGCTGGAACTACAAAATTGGAGGCCATTATCTAATGACATCACAAAGACGCGCCTCCGAGTGAGCCAGTAAAGCTGAGAGGCCCAGCGTCAAATCTATCTCCTTGGCAACTCCGGGAGGGAGGCCAGAGTTAAAAGCTCTCCTGTTACCACCTCACCTAATAATCAGGAACATCTCTCAAATTTCACCCTAATCTCTGCATTTAACCCCAAATAAAATTATATCCTTAGGTAATTTGAAAAATAGATGTTACTGTTCATTTTTAAGTGCTTAATAATCTAAAATAAAGTTTTAAAAATTGTAATTCATTTGGATTATTAAAACAATATTTTATCCTAATTCAGATTTTTAAAAAGATACTAAATATTTTCTAAAATAATACACAGATATTAAATACAAGTTTGTGTGTATTTAAAGTTTATAATCATGTTTCTAAGTAACCTCTGAGTTTATTATTAAAATTAAAACTATTTCTATAAATAAAATATTAAAAAGGCATGTAGCAAATAAATAAAACCTGCATTAATAGGCGGCTGTGTGCTATTTTAATATTACATAATTACAAAAAAGATAATAACATAATAGCCATTTATGTATATATTCATAAGCTATTATGGCCATGTATTTTATTAATTATATAAATAATACTTATTACATGTAATATTATATATATGTTACTTCATATATTAAATATATATGAATAAACCTTATATATATTACTTTAAATATTAAAGTCATAAAATCATAGTGTTGTAATCTATAATACTTTATAGCCAAACTGAATTGTGTATGTATTTTAACAAAGGTCAGGTAAGTTATGAATAAGAAGATAGCATTGAAGGAAAGGAAGCTTGACAGGTGTCCAAATTAGAAAAGAGAATAGGTTTGAGGGAAAGAGGGTAAGAGGAAGTGAAGAAAAGAATGCTGGTCAGAGGTTAGCATATTTGCCAGGTAGTGTAAGATAGGATTGAAGGCAAGACTGTAAATTGTATGTATCAAGTTATGAAATGAAATTAGGAAAGAAAAAACTTAACAGGTGTCCAAGTTAGAAAGAAAAGGTTTGCCTGACCATTTCATCTACCACTCAGGATTGTCTATAAATTTAAGTTATCCTTGTTTCAAGGCATTTTCACTGAACCCCTAACAATAAAAACAAAATCTAATGTTATTCTGTTTTGCTTATAATCTGTTCCCACAGTCTACTCCAAAGTCATTTACTATTATTCTTCCCAAATAATTAGTAAGCTCAAAAGAAATATGTATGTTTTCAATCTAATTCCTCCTTGTGCCAAAGCCATGACCATTTAATGAGAAAAATAAAGTAAAGGTGTACAATCTTCCGCAGAAAACCAGCCATTTTCTGCGGAAAACATAACATCAATTTTTAACTCAGTTATTGGGGAGACTGGCTACCTCCCCATAAAAAAAATTGGCTAATAAAGGTCACTAAAGGCACTTGACGAGTAAATGCTTCACCAGAGGAATTTATCAACTCCTGAAAATAGTTCACAAGACTATGGGGGGCCAGTTGGCTCTTCCACAAACCCCCCTTACTAAAATGTCAGCAAAGATACTAATTGTCAAAAGTTTGCTTTTAATCTTCCATCAAAAATTCTTAAACAACCATATCAAAAATAGCAGTAAAACATTTTTTGCCTCATAAAATAAAAAGAGGCCCCACATTATAAAGATACTATAAAGGTTTTAAATATCAAGATTAATATCTCTCCAAAATATATTTAAAGGCAAATGTGCATTATCACTTTTAAGCAAATATTCATGTTTAATAGCCTCATTTTTCTTTAATACTTGAAATAAAGAAAGCTAAAGCACTTCATGGTTAATCTGTTAAATCTGCTGTAAAAGCCATAACTTGTAGGTGTTTTCTAAATAAACTGTGGAAATCCAGGATTTATAATTTTTTAATCTAAACTTAAACTTTACAGTAAAAAGAGGCCAGGTGTAGGTTTAATTTGTGGGAAGGAGGTGTCTCTATGTTTTTTCCACAGAATACACAAGACCCCCACCACTCCAAAATGCTTAACCCCCTGGCTGCCCCAAAAAGCCACTGGCAGCCTGTCTCCAGTCTCCCGGCTGAAGAAAAAGGAAACTCCAAAATCACCGCATCGCCAAATCATCACTAGGACCCCTACTTTGGGTCGGGTAACAACACTCATCAGCCAGATAATTATTATCTTACTTACTGTCTTTAAGGGAATCTCATCAACTTATAATTTATTCTATTTAACTAATAAAAAGACATTCTCTGGCAATCAGGGTGCCAGATTATAGCCAATAACAATACTATTATCTCAATATTACTTCATACAATATAAACTTCATATTTAAACTTTAATTTACAGTTAAATATTTAGGAATTAATCTAAGTTATAATCTAGTTATTAATCGGCTCCTCAAAATTATCTTTTAAGGAGTAACCCAAAACTTAAGTAAAGAATATAATTAATATAATGTATAAGAATATTTTCTAAAATATCATACAATTTATTCATTATGGTTTTTAAACATAATGTGTTAATCTTGGACCAGATTGCTAAAATCCTGTTTGTATCCCAAATTTATATAGAGTGATATCTGTAATATTATTCTATACTAGGTGTGTACTGCAACAGCTTTTCCCAAATAAATATATAAATCTGATATCTGCTCACCAACTTTACCAGGGCTGAATTGTTTTTTAATAATAAATAAAATTAAAACATAGACATGGGTCTTATATGCAAAACTGATCATTTTGCATAAAACACCCAGGTTGTTCTTTAAATCTATAACTAATCTCTCAAGAAAA